>JAKSZT010054406.1:3182341-3285947 GCA_026826555.1 Tolypeutes matacus
TCACTTGGAGTTGGAGTGGACATCACCATCCCAGTCGCCTCTGGATTGGGGGAAGAACTATGGACTAGAGTGGACTTGATGGTATTCTCTTGCTCACATATGGTGATTCTTGCAATGCAAGAAATTATAACAATGAGGTGGAGCCAGTGGCCACTTGACAGTTTTTGGGTAGGGAGGGGATGAGCAGTTGAAATACAGGGGCTTCTTTGGGAGTTGGAGGTTGTCCTGAGTACTGTTGTGGCAATGGATGTAGGCCATTTTAAATCAGCACACACCACTCAGAACTGAGTGGGAGAGAGTGTGGTCTACAGTGTGAACTGTGGTCTATGGTTGGTGGCAAGGCTCCACGATGTGTAAGTTCATTGAGGTTGGTGGCCCACACTGTGGGAGATGTTTGTGTGGGATGTGGTGGGAGGTGGGCAACATGGGAATCCCAGTGGGTTCCGTGTAATATTTTAGGTAATCTAAGCACCTCTTAAAATATATGTGTATATATATATATATATATATATATATAAATAACATTTTTGTAAGCAAATACACATATATGCATATATATTTATATATCATTTTGCAAATGTTTGTATGTATTGTGAGAATTTTTATTTTTACCCATAATAAAAAAAAAAAAAGACAACCCAAAGTGTCTTAGGATTTTGATACTGGTCTTAGGGAATAAAAGGAAAACAGATCAACACTTTTATGATCCTTATTCTATCACTAGAAAAGTAGCTCACTCACAGGATAACTGGCTTTTTAGATGATGCATACTATTAGAACCTTTTGCGTTCATTAACAACTCAGTTTTTCCAAACCAGATTATGACCTCAACCAGACATATTATCAAGCTAACAGCAACAATACACAAAGTTGGGGAAGATGAAACAGTATGCTTTAACCTTTTTTGTTTTTGACTGAACTTTTGAGCAATTCAGCATTGGTTCAACATGTTTTTGCAAACATTTTCAATGTAGTTTCTATGAGGTAATCCAAGTTTCTTTATTTCTTTGAGCATTGTCGCAATTTAGCAAATGTTGTAAAATGACTGGAACAAATTTCATGTTTTTATTTTTATCTTGCTCATTATTATTGAGACGTTAGCACATCTACTTCACGCAGCTCATGTGAGGTGCTGACAAAAATAGGTTAATGAAATAGCAATTGTGAATCTCAGTCATATTAGCAAACATATTGCTGAAGCCAATGAAAAAAAGGAGCATATTAAAATACTAAAGTGTTTATTCAGTGGTAGAGTCGAAATAAATAGTTTAATTGGTTTTAAGTTCTATTCAATCCCTGTTTGCCTGGTAATTACTTTGATTCATCTTTGATTATGGTACGTGACAGATTTACTTTGACATCATGTGATTTGCACTTGTTTCTAATGGTAGATGATAATTACTAACTAAAATTTTCTAACTTCCATCAATTCTTCATACTTTTCTCCCCCGAGACACACCATTTGAAATATGACTTGATTTCTATTAAAAGTCTAAATCTGGGAAATGTCTGGGTTTTTTTTCTTTTAAGGTCATAGCCAACATTAATGTCAAAATAAATACAGCAAAGACAGGAGAAAAGACCAACATGATTAGTAACTGCAAAGGAAAGCTTCTTCACAAAGAACCTAATACATTATCTCAGAATCACTTCAGAAGTCAAAATACATAGAGATTGTATTAGATTTTGCATTGAAATTGCAAGAAACTGCATGTTTGAGACTGTGAGGAGTCTGCAATTTCAACCCTCTCTTGTCAAGGCTAATAAGAACCTAGGGAATGGGCTCCTGAGGTCTCTTTCTGGCCATAATACAAGATTCAGCAAGTTAAATACAGCTTGGAGTCTCAGCAAATCTAGGGGCAAAATGAAAGTTATGGCAACAATTTCCCAAGAGGTCGAGGCTTAATCAATATTTTTAAATGTGTTGGAATCTTCAGCAGTAAGTCACCAGATGTGCATACAATTGCTCATTGCTTCTTCTAGAAAGTATTCGTATTTCCTATTCCTTGCCTCTCTCACTAAAAGTCAGAGTCAAAAACTGAGACAATGTGACATTTCTCCAGCTGGGAACAAAATTTCAAAGAAAAGAGTGGCTTAGAAATCACTGCCTAGGCTACCCACTTGAATGACAATGTCAGCAGCAGTGGCTGGACTTTCTTTTCCAAACAAAAGTAATGGGGTCAGTAACATAGTCTGTTTATAAAATAGCCAAGAAGGAAGCCAAAAGTATGTAGCCAAAGGAAAGTGCATGGCCATAACTGTTTTTCCAGAAATATCACATTCCTGTAACAATAATCCCCAGACCAGGGTCACAAACCTAAAACAGTCTGCAGAGAAAATAGCCTAATTTGAAAATTATGTTGAAGTGGCATCAAACTGATATACAAACTAGGTAAAGAGTGCAATATGCCTCCGTGTTTATTACGTTTTAACTGCTCAGAAATTTGCAGTCACCATTAGCAAAAAGGCTATTAATCTGGGATGCATGTGTGTGCACACGTATGCAGGTATATAGAGACAGAAAGAAGACGTGTTGCTTTAGAAGCACTATTTCTCATTTACTTTGGGGGTAGAGCCAACTTATACTTATTATAATTGCTAAAGAATACAAAACAATTTTCTTATCTAAGGAGATAAAAATCCTCTTCCTCAGAAGATTCTGATTCTCCTTCTAACAAAAGCAAGGTTTAAGACTGATTTTAAATTTACCCACTGTCTTTTCAAGACAAATTTTCACAGTAGTGTTATACTACATCATTAATTGACTAATTGAATGTACTTCTGATGATGTGTATATTTCTACCATCATGTAAGGCGGTGGTTCTGAGAGTAGGGTGACTTTGGCCCCTATGGGCATTTGGCAATGTCTAGGGACAGTTTTGGTTTTCATGACTGGAAGGGTTTGCTACTGCCATCTAGTGGGTGGAGGCCAAGGATGCTGCTAAACATCCTACAACGCACAGGTCATGCCCCTACAAGAAAGAATCTTCTGACCCGATATGTCCATAGTGCTCCATGAAAAACCCTGACCTAGGGAGCCTGATAGGATCCTCATAGTTAAAATGTCTAAGAAATCAAAGCTGTATAAAATCTTATGATTTAAAAATCAACCAATTTTAAATCATGTTTCTCTAGATATAGCTGCAGCAGCCATGCTAAACTGACCGGTCTGCCTTTGGAAGGTACTTTAAACTTTTCAGAACACTTTCACATATATTACCACATTCTGTTCAAACTCTTTCAAAGTTGAAAAATTACTGTAATTCCAAGTCTATCAAAGTAACAAACATGGGTCTTAGAACAAATGATTAATAAAACAACCACTAAGTAAAACGTCAAGTCAGAACAAGAACTAAGTATTGTCTTCTAGACAAGGAAGACTGATTTTCACAAAATCAAACAGACCTGGGAAAAATGAATTGCAAATCACCTTCTCCAACTCTCTTCCTCCCCTCACCATGATGAGAACCAATGAACACAGCTATTAGGCAAATTGAGCCACATGTAATTCCACATAAGTAAATTCTTTCTATCACTTTGATTGGCCCTAAAGAGATGGGCTGAATCTTTCCCATGTTCCCATATCAGGATTCCAATCTTTACTCTGGCAGTGGATACAGTTTTAGCACAGATTTGGTTTTATGCAAATATATTTCAATTCATGGGCTTTGGTAGATGTCTTTGGTATCATTTCTTATTCAACAAATATTTATCAAGCACCTACTAACTTCATTGTCAATTCAAATTATTAGGGAAAGAAATCAAATCTTTCAGGGAATCTGCTTCTCTTTATGCATTTATATTGCATCCCCTACATTACCTTCTCTGGCTCAGAAAAAGTTTACTCCATTTCTCATCATCCACTAAGGTCATTATTATTTATAATCGGCTTTATCACTAATGCAGTGCATCGTGGACTCTTCGGCTCTGGTCCTGAGCTCTTTTGTCGGCTCCAGGGAAAGTAGGCACTAGGTGGATGGCAGGAGCTTTTCATTTTATTCTTTGGCATCCCTTCCATCAACTACAAAAAGCCTTGTTCAGGCTTTTACATGAGAGGAGTCACAGCTAACCTCTGTTTCTTAAAGAGAAACTTTCTCCCCTTAGATCTGCTACAGAAGGAAAAAGATGAGAAAGAAGGTGCCCAAAAGAGGAGGACTGGCAGAAGCAGAGCTAAATCCAAAAAGTTCTTTTTTTTTTGTAAAGATCACCACAGTGTGACATTAGGAAAAAAAAAAAAAAAGAGTGTCTGATTAGAATGGGCAAAGTATCCTTACATACATTTTATGGAGTAAAAAAGAGGAATAAGATGCCTGCTGTTCTTCCCACATGCTTTGAGAAAATGGGAAAACATTTTTTTTTTTTTTAACCTTAGTTGATTTCTAGATACAGAAGAACAGGCTAAATTTTAGAATGAAGTAATTCGGGTATTAAGGCAGTGTACAAGATCCTCTTTAAGTAGAAATTTTAAATGTTTTAAGAAAATCTCTACCTAAATTCATACTCTTCTAATCTCTTTATCTATATTTTGCAGAAACACTGCAAGCAAATGACAAATGTAGAGAAATCAATATTTTAATTCCAGAAACCCAAAATTCTTGTAATCTATATGACATATCCACACAATCATATATAACTGTAAAGTATATGTCCACTCTTATTCTAAGTGATATATTTATTTAGGTCTTTGCAATTGAAGAACAGTTTTTAATTTTAAAGAAAGTTGGCATAAACTAAACCAAATATACTATATTTTCAACTTGTTGGACACAGCTGATCTGAAATAATATGCAAAATGTTAGAACTTTGAGAAGAATATAGAATGTTCAATCTCACCTTATTCTTTAGACTTGATCATTCTCCCCTCTTCAAATTTTCTTTTTAAAAATTTCAAACTTATGAACAAGTTGAATGAATAGAACAATGAATAACTATGTGGTTTTGACCCAGGACCAATATGAACATTTTGACCTCTATTTCCTGTTTTTATTTTCTCTCCCCTCCCCAATCCTCCATTTTCTCTCTGCAATACTTTCTTTAAAAAATTACAAGGGAGAGTAAGAGAAGAGCAGGCTTTGAGCCATCACCCATATGGACATAATCTATGGTAAAGGGATAGAGTGTGGTTGCATGTGGGGGGATGGGGCAGATGGGTGGTGGTGTTCCTGGGTTTGGTGGTGCAGGGGCGGGTGAGTGGATTAGGAAGGGCAGGTTCAAATTCCCAGGGCATGTAACTGTGAATCTTGACATTCCATGGGTCGGGATAGGGTGGTATCATGTGCTCTGGAGGGCTCGGGGGAAGGGAACAGTCAAGATCTAACGGAGTGTTTGGTGGTCATGGGCAAGGTTTTTCATTACCTTACAGTAATGGACACAGGACATGGTAAATATCATCAAAATTATTAAACTGTATCATCTAAATTGTAAAAAAAATCACTTGAACGCAGCAGATATCATGGCACTTTGTCACTAAATAATTCTTTGAAGAATATACCAAATTCTGTTTTTCCTAAGAACAAGAACATTCCCCTAAATAGTTATAGTTAATACAATTAACTAACCCAAGAAATTTAACATTAATACAAAACTATCATTTAAGATTCAGTCTATCCTCAAAATTTCCCAGTTATCCCAATATTATACTTTATACCTTTTAATTTTTCTTTTTTCTGATCTAGAATCTAATCTAGGATCATATAGTGCTTTTTGTGGTCATGCCTCCCTTTCATACAGAAAAGTTTCTGCACCTTTTATTGTATTTTTATGACAAGATTTTTGAAGTGTCTTAGCCATTTCTTTACCAAATGTCCTTCAATTTGAATTTTTCTGATTAATTCTTTATTATTAGATTCAAGCATTTTGGCAAGAATACTATGAAGAGATGATAGGTATCCTCAGTGTATTACATTAGGAAGCAGGAATTGTCAGTCTGTCCTGTTATTGGTATTAAGTTTGATCACTGGATTTCTTTGTTTTAAAGGTACCGTTTTGCTTTTGTAAATAGTACCATGTGGGGGATATACTTTGAGACCATATAAATATCCTTTTTCTCCAAAAGTCTTTAAAAGTTTTATGCTAAAACCTAGTAGGTTTAGCATACCTTGATAAACCTTGCCTGAATCAGTTATAAAAACAATTACAAATTACTGGGATATTCTTAAACCTCAATAACCTATATAATTAACCCAATTCTCCACTGAATTTATTAAAGGATCTCAACACACTCATATAAGCCATGGAACATGAGAGTGGTAATAATGTTTACCATTCAGTAAATATTGAGCTTCTGCAGTTTTCTCAGAAGCAGAGGCCAATAACAACTCATCAAGCTATTTATGGGAATTTATTACCTGTCCCAGAAAATATGAAGATGAGGGGAAAAAATGAAAATTAACCACTTGTTTAAAGGGAAGAGAGGATTTGCCAGGATAAACTTGGAAATTAGTGTTCTTAGTAATATCTTCAGTTGAATATGAGACATCCCAGTTCATATCTACTAATGCTAAAAATATACCACTTCTCCGATTAGGGTCACTTTCAACTTCTGCAGGATGTACTTTATACTAAGGAGCCAAACAGTTCCTTCCAGACATTTTAAATTGTGCCACTTATTGATCTCTAAACTGTTCTACATTGTTGAAGCATTTTTCACCTGGAAATGAATAAAAAATGAAAAGCCATGGCTGAAATCCATTCTTCACACTAATGTCAGGTGCCCTTTCTAAAATAGAAATCTAAACACATCATCTTCCTGTTTGATATCCTTCAATGGATCCCTATCAATTACCTTGTAAAGCTCAAACTCTATCAATTCATATGAAGTCCCCCTCTTCTCATGACTTCCCTTGTTCACTGAATTGTGCTTTAAATTCCATTCATCACCCAGGGTTTTTTCCCCTCTTTCCTGCAAAATCCATGCTATTTATTCCTTCATGCAAATATATTCTCTCCTTTGTCTATAATTCTTCCCATCCCTACCCCTTTCATTAAAGAAATTATTCTAATCTTTTAAAGGCAGCTCGAACTATGAAATTAAGAGTGAACATCATGGAGCCAGCCAGTCTGGTAACCTGGATTCTCCACTTGCTATTTGTGTGAGCCTGATCAAGTTACCTAACTTCTCCATGCCTAACTTCTATCAAATAGGAATCTGTAGTGCCTATCTTGCACAGTTGTGATGGGAATTAAATGTGTTAAATCATAAAGCTCTTAAAAATGCCTGCCACAATAAGCACTCAATGAATGATAGCTATGATAAAGATGATGATGATTCTTCCCCAACCTTTTATTATAAATTGTTTCAAACATAGAGAAAAGTTGAAGAGCTTGAACAATAAGCAACCACATACTTACTACTCAGATTCTACATTTAAAAATTTAGCTGTATTTTCTTTGTCACATAACTATCTATCCATCCATAAAAACAATAATGACTATTTGAAGATGAATCCATTCTTGAAGCCATCCTCTGTCTTCCCCATCCAATCGCCTCCACCTTCAGAATAGCCTAAGGACATTTCCTTTGTGTTCCCATAATACTCAGGCACACTGAATTGTAAGTACCTGCTTATGCACCTATTTCTTCAACAGACTTTCTAGCATCTAGCTCAGGGAATAGCTCAATAAATGTTTAAAGAATGATTTTCACACTAGGATTTGCAGTTACAAAGCTATGCAACAGTACAGTTTTCATCAGTTGCTGGTGTAATCTGACAATTCAGTAATGAGTATTAGTGATAAATTTATGAATAATAATAAAAGTACAGTTATTAAGATGTACGAAAGAGCTTTTGGTGGAGCCAGGGCATCAAGATTTTGGTCCTGATTTGGTCATTTATTAGTCCTGTGCCCTCAGGTAAATCAGTTCACTTTTCTGGGAAGCACTTTCTCCATCGATAAAATGAAGGCAAGGTTCTAGCAACATGGTGAGCTAAGCCTCCTCTTTTCACAGTCACAAAGAAATGTTGGTTAAAAGAAGGAAATAAAAATATGAAAATTATCTATATGTACATGTGTATAATTGAGCTTTAAAGAAAGAAAACAGGCATCAAGTCAGAGTGGAGAGGTTAAGCTGATGGTGGAGGTCCCAGTCATATGAGCCCTAAGAGCTGGGCAGGCTGTCGTGCTTCACAGTTGCCATTAACATACAATATAAAGTGGCTACACTTCCTCATATTGGACAAGACACATCACTGGGGACTGGGGAAAGATTTGTTACCATGAGGCATTAATCTATATCTAAGATGCCCCGCTTACAGCTAGGAGACTGGAAGATCAGTACCATGTGAAAAATGGAAAGGAAAAAAACTCCAAGTCCAGCTCACACAAGTGCTTAAGAAGCTTGTTATCTCTAAACTTCGGGAAGGAGGAATGTAGTAGGCTGAATAATGCCCCGCCAAAGACATCCAAGTCCTAATTGTCAGAACCCGTGAATGTGATGAAAAGAACTTTGCAGATGTTACTAAATTAAAAATTTTGAGATAGGAAGATTATCTTGGGTTACGTCGCTCAATGTAACCAAGAGGGCTATGATAAGAGGGAAACAGGAGGATCAAGGACACAGGCACGGAAAGGGATTTGGTGATGGAAGCAGAGAAATCTGAAGATGCCATGATGCTGGCATTTTGAGATGGAGGAAGGGGCTACAAGCTGAAGAATTCGGGAGCCCTCTGGAAGCTGGATAAGGTAAGAAAACAGCCTTCTCTAGGGCCTCCAGAAGGAACTCAGCCCTGAAGATCCATTTTAGACTTCTGACCTCCAGAACTGTATGAGAATACATTTATGCTGTTCTGGTGCACTCAGGTTTGTTGTAACTGGCTAAAGCAGCAGGAAACTAATATAAAAGGTATAATCTGTTAACAAATTTAACCTTAGTTCACACCAGAGGTAATGCAGTGATCTTAAGGTAAAATGTTAATACAAAAAACAGGAGAAAACCCTATGAATTCCATTTAGGATTCATAAATGAATTAAAACATTCTATGTAGGAATATGACTACCATCTTGTGCAGAAGGGTCTCCCATACATAAAACAAAGCCTGCTAAGAGTACATCACACAAGAGAAAAATTTATGGGGAGCAAAGAGAAGTGTTGAGTGAGAATTGGTAAAGAACTAAAAATACTACAACAATCTAAAAGATATAATAAAGGAGGAATTTATATTGATTATAGAAAGAACAGTTGTAGAGAATACAATTTTAAAATGTTCCTTAGCTTGGGTGGATTAAAGTCAATATCCCGGTTTTGATACTATCCTCTAGTTTTGAGAGATGTTACCAGTATGGGAAAGTGAGTGAAAAGTACACAGGGTCTCTCTATAATTTCTTACAACTTCATACAAAATCTATAATTTTCTCAAAATGAAAACCATATTTAAAAAACACATATGTTTAAAGGTAGAAACTACTGAAATAATATAAGTCTATTGTATAACATCCAAACTAGTAAGAGGTTAAAAAATACCATGCAGGGCAAAAAAACTCAATTGACACAAAATAAGGTAGAAATGCACATAAAAAGGAAGCCAGAGTATACATTGATATACAATACAAACCTAAGAAGATAGAAATTTTATTTCCATAATCATAATACATGTAAATGAACTAAAATATAGAAGTTAGGGTGACTGATCTCTAAGAACCCTCCCAGCTTCATACAATCCAGAATCACATGCATGCATAATTACTCCTCTTAGAATTTAAGACACATGCAAAACAATCAGTAGAACAAAAGGTACAGAGTAGCATGTGTTGAGCAGAATCGAGGTCCATCTCAGTTGTGAGGCAATTTCCACTCACTGACAGAAAAAGAACAGATTTTTTTTTCTATCATTCTTGAAAGCTATGTTACTGAAACTTAAAAAAGAGTTTTAAATTGCATGGGATTTTTTAGCGGTTTTGCATCAAGGAGGAAAGATAATACAACAGACACCTCTTGGACTGAGATTCTGTCCACAGTTATCTCATATAACCACATTGATCATCACGCTTTTGGGTCTCCTTTATTAACTAACACATCGCCACCCTTTACTTATGTACCCATCAAATTCCAAGCAGTCAGTATTCATTTGATTATTAGGGCTAACTAAAATAGTGGTATTATGATAAGACAGAAATAAAATAGGAATATTTAATGATTTGGCTACATGTTAGTATCTCATGATATAAACAACTTTTACCAACATAGACCAAAATTGACTTACTACCAATTCAAATTACTTTATCTGTTTCTAATTTCAAGAACAATTGAGTACTGGTAGGGTGGATAGGTTGAGAGAGAGAGAATCAGAGAACAAGTGAGCAAGCGAATGTTCAGTGCCTTCTTATCTTCTTTTCTCTGAAGCCCCTACCTTCAGAAAGGGTGCCCTCTGGCCTGCCCTCCAACCACTCCGTATCTCATCTTCCCTTTGGGGAGGGGTCCAGGAGACTGGAATTGTCCTGGTGTATAAGTAACTGGGTAGGCAAATCTGTTTAATTCTGGGGTGAATTATTAACACTCTGTGTCAACATATCTATACCACATTTCCCACTTTACCCGTAATAAATGTTATTTTTTTACCTCTCAGTCTGATTGCTAGGTATGTCTCTTAATTGATTCTGAACTTTGTGAGGGAAGAAGGGTATTGCTTTTAAGCCTGCTAAAATCCCAAAAGAGATTTTTCCTGAAATATCTAACTATATCTATTACCCAGTAAAAATGAAATGAACTGATTAACAGCACCCAAGTAGAATTAAACCCACAATTGCCTATAAGTGTATCAGATGCTATCAAGAATAAATGGCTTTTCCACTGGCAGAATTTTGCAGTGCCAATATATTTCTGGATGACATGACAAAGTTGAGTTTGTAATGAAAGGAAACCTTTGATTAATTTTCCTTTGTTTTATAACCACTAGTAAGGTAGCAACTGATTATCTCTCCCAGGTAGAAAATGGTTTATATATTTCACGCCTAACTTTCCTAAGCAAGCCCATGTACAAATCTAACTCCTGTTGTCATCTGGCTGGTTAGGGACAGAAGACAAGTGACAACATCTGCATTTCAGCCATGCACTGTGGATCACCATCTGCTCCCTTTCTGTGCCATGTTCCAGTGGCTGAACCCTGGATCAATTTGGAGCCCTTCTTATAAATTACTTTTGAGGCTGAGGTTTGCTACTTTTTTAGACCAAACCAGAGCTAAATAACACATATACTGTATAAGTCACTAAAATAAGCAAGTGTTAAGTGGCTGGGGATTTAATACAGGAGTAGGTGTGAAATACCTGCTTTCCAGGAACTTGAAGTACATTAGAAAAGTATAAAATATATAGATAAGTGTTGTAAAAGAGTATTTATTAAAAGTCCTATGGGAATTTAGAAAAAAACAACATTATTTCCTACCGGGCACATTGAAAAATGCTTTGAGGAGAGAATGGTATTTGAAATGAGATCTTGAAGTATCTGTCAATTTTGGACACTCAGAATCGGCTATTAAATGTCAGTTATGAAATTGAAGGGGGCATTTCTTCTACCTTAGATGCTATGTGATAGAAGAAGCCCTTCTCTAAATAAGTATGTTCCCACTTTGGACACTATACCTGATATTTGGATTCTGTTGGACCTTCTCCCTGTGTGTGTGGGGAGGAGACTATGCCAACACCCACAATTTTTCATAAAACCCCAAGGAGTTCATGGACCTGGAGTTAGAAATCTCTGTTTTAGATCACAAGAATAGTATTAATAGAAAATGTGCTGCATGAAAATAGCATTTCACAGTTTTTCAAGAACTTTTACAAGGTTCCAATATGAAGAAGTAGTTAAAGCTGTTATCATTGTCACTATTTTTTTAAATAAAAAAATGAGAAGCAGAAGAGTTGCGTGACTTCCAATATTAAGCATTCTTTGGGAGTTACTGGGATGCCTATGCCCAGTATTCCTTGTGATCCTTCCCTAATCTGTTCTATCTCCACTTCTCTTCACAGCATTTATATGAAATTTCACTCTATCAAGATTTGGTTCAACTACATATAAAAGGAAAATCAATATAACAACAGTTCAGAAAAAAGAGAAGTTCCCAACTGACAAAGCTAGAGAATAATCTAGGGACTGAATAGCAGAGTAAACCCAGAGGTTGATGAGAATTGTGGTTGATGGTACAGATGCAAGAGTGTCCTTTGTGAGCTAGAGCAGATGAACATCACTATTGCAGGGTGGTGGGAATGTGGAGAAGCATGGGAAAAATACAACTGGAGTGACCTATGGACTGTGCTTAACAATAATAATGTAATATTCTTGCATCTATGCCAAAGATGTACTGTGTTGATAATGGGGGAGTATGGAGAGTGTGTGCCAAATGTATGCTATGGACCTGGTAGTAATCAGATGATGTTATCTCAAGGTCTGTAGCAAATGTTCCACCATGGTGTGGTGTATTGGTGGAGGGGTGTTTGGGAATTCTGCACATATGCATGATTGTTTTGTAAGTTTACAACTTCTGTCATAGAAGTTTATTTGAAGAATAATAGTGGGGTGGGTTGGAGGAAAGATACAACAAATGTAAGATGGGGACTATAATTGGTAGTGAGATTTTGACAATATTCTTTCATAATTTGTGACAAATGTCTCATGACAATGCAAGGTGTTGGAGGAGGGTTGATATATGAGACCCTTGTGTGATGTTATGTTTGCTTTGTAAGCTCACAACTTTTACTATACACTTATTGTTTATGTATGTTCATGTATAAATGATATAAAAATAATAATAATAGGCTGGGTGGAGGGAAAATACTTTGTTAGTAGTAATATTTTTAGGAAGCTCTTTAATCATTAGTTAAAAATGTTTAACAGCAATGCAAGGCATTGGTGGTAGGGTGAGGTATGAGAGCCCTGTATGATGTTATGTATGTTTGTTTTGTGATATACTTCAACAAATTAAAAAAAAAAAAGAACAGAGAGAAATTCATTTCTCACTCACAGAAATAAAAATTCTAATTAGCATTCCAGGGCTGGAATAGCAGTTCCATAGTCATTAATTAAAGACCCCGCCTTCTTTTATCTTTTCCCTTCAGAAAATTACTTTCATCTTGAAGAGCACTACTTGGTCCAAGATAGCTACTAGCACTCCAGCCATCAAGTGTGCATTCCAGGCAGCAAGAAGAAGGACAGGGAGTGAGATGACAAGAGAAGATAATTCTCAGCTGAGTCAAGTCCCTTTAAAGTGACTTTTCAGAAGTAGCCAAATATTTCTGCTTCCATCTCACTGTAGTCACATGGTCATATCAGTTGTATAGATTATATTATATATAAACTGTATAATTGTAAACAATTTTTTTAAATGTACAATTGTAAATAATGATAAAGATTACAAGTATAGTATTTTAGCTGGGCACATTGCTGCCCTAAATAAAATTGGTCTTCTATCATTAAAGAACAAAGGTAGAACGGATACTGTTTAGCAACTAGCAGTTACTTCCATCATCACTACCCATCACTAAATAGGCAACAATAAAGCTATAGTGGCAAAAATCACTGAATGAGGATTCTGAAGCTGGGATTTCTAATTGTTGAGAAGACCCCAAGAGATCTATTACTTGTGGTTTGAGCCTTCTGATATGTAAATTGAGGGAGGCAAGTTCCTCCCAGGTATCCTCCAGCTCTGAAATTTAGGACAGCATCCTAAAGTAATTAAATTTACTTATTCACCACCTTATTATGTCCAGAGAAATTACATTTTTTGAAGTATAAACTATCCCAACATCTAGGAATTGTCTTATTTAGATTCTGCAAGGATATTATAGTAGCTCCATTGATTTATTTTTTTTGAACAGATATTTATAAAAAAAAGAATGAATAAAAAGAAAGAAAGAAACAAGAAAGAAATTCTCCCGGGATTTGAATGTGCATGGCAACTTTATCACAATAGAAAGTAAGATGCTCTCTGTATATTATCTTCTTGAAAGTTGGGGTGGGAGATGGAAATTCACAATTAAAATGAAGCATATATGCCTACAATTTAAGAACTTTAAGATACAAACATTAAAATCTGCAGCTGTTTATAAAAACTACCATTTATGCAAGTAAAAATATTCAATCAGTAAAAACAGTTCTTAATGCCCCCAGAGTAATCAATTTTTTATGTTCATAGAATTAAATCTGTGTAATTATATAACCATGAAGTCTTTGCACTGTCTTCCTATAAAAACTGATAGAGTGAAAAGACTATAGACAATACTGTTTGAACTATAAACTGCTACAGCACGTGAGGTTTGTTAATTAGGGTACCGACACGTGGTTCTTTGTCTGCATTCTATCAGGAAAGACAGTCAGCTAATCCAAGTTTATCTGCTTCATTCCTCTCTTGCATTTATTGCACTTTCTTAAATGGAAGGACCCAAAATGTTACAAAGGAAATTAAACAGAAAACTAAGTAGAAAATTTAATGAGTCAAATGACTAAGTAGAAAATTTAATGAGTGAAATTAATTATTTAACCAACAAGGAAAAAATATCTAATAAGGGCAGTTTGGTCACCCATGTATTTGTTCAATAGGGGAGGGCAGAAAGGGAAGGCTGACTGTACCCAGTTCCAGGATCTCCAAAACAGTATACCTAGAAACTGAATCTGCTCTCTCATTCTTCCAACCTGGAGTCCTGAACAAGAGTCCCAGATCCTCAACTGGGCATGACATGTCAGTTCCGATGGCTTCAGACTGCCCAGCAATCTGATTTATTGTCCCAAATTGTGATCTCTCAGAAATCTGGGCGCATTTAGAAATGAGGGTTTGCAAAGGCTATAAAAGATGTGCTATAATAACAGCGTGCAAAATATTTGCAAGGCATATGAGCCATCTTGCTCATGAAATTCAAACAGTATTAAGTACCTGTTGTATGTAAGGCACCCGGCCAAGAACACAGAAAACAATATTCCTTGCCTTAGGGAGCATTCAATTCAGTTACTGTTGAAAAATCTTTAGAAGGGTGCCAGGGATTTATTTTTTCAAACAATCAAAACCAAAATACCATGATGCAGCCTAAATTGCCAAATTTTCTGATGCATAGCTAGGCAAGAAGGTACCAAATACTTAAAAAGAGTCTGTGTTTGAGAAGTTCACAGTATAGATTTGTGAGACAAAATAAAACTCGTGAAATGACTCACAAGTAATCACAGGGAGGATACGGTATAAGGCGACAATCTGCTCTGTGATGGAAAAGTCACCTCCTTACTCTTCAGGAAGGAGTGATTTTCCAGTCGTTCCCCCACCAAAAGGATTTGAATTATAAGAACATAAATGTTTTTTTTTTAAGCATTTCCATCATATGGAATATCAGAGGCCACAAATACCAAAACTGTAATTAGAGAGATTTTTAACGACACATAGAAAAAGAGGTTGGATAGATTAGTTCAAACTAAATGATACAATGTTTGAAAATTATTTCTATGGTCTATGAGACTCTGTAGAAATATTAGATAATAATACCTATTATATTAGACATAGGCAACAGCTTCTGTTTTTTCCCCAGCATTTTATTGTGAAAGTGTCTTCACATTAAGAAAATTAAAATGTGCAAAATTTGTCAATATACCCACCATCTTCAATGATGGTTTACATTTTACTGCATATGTGTGTGCATACACATATTTTTTGTTTTCTTATAATTTGTTGACCCATTGGAAAGTAGGGTATCTGGCAAGGAGGACATGCTAGTAAGAAGATTTTTTAAAATTTGTTACCTATTATAATTCATTTCTTCAGCTTTAAGAACTACCTTAACTTTTATTGATGATAATAAATAGATACATCTAAGCTGAACTCAGCATATAAAAGCAATAACTTCCCCCCCAACGTGGGCCATGACTCCTGGGGATGAGCCTGCCCAGCACTGAGGGATTGCTACCAAGCACCAACATGCAAAGCATCTGGAAAAACAACAACAAAAACAACACCTTGACCAAAAGGGGGAAAAGCTAAAGAGAAATGAGTTTGTATGGCTAAGAGAATTCAAAGTGAGTCAGGAGGCCATCCCAGAGGTGGCGCTTATACACATCTCAACAGGATCTCATTGACAGTCAAAGTAGATACGACCCCAAATAGCAAAGCCTCTCAGGGATATGGAAACATCCAGACACTATTATCAGGGCAGATAGCTCAGGAATTTGGCCCCTTCCCAGTACACCCTAATCTGGTATTTATGCTCCCCAGTGTGACTGAATTAGACTCAGCAGCGGTTTCCCTATACATGGCTCTTCTGTCCTTCTATTCAAACCTAATAATTAGTACTAGAGTTGGTAGGTGTACATCCAAGAGACTTAAATCTTGGGCTGTCCATGTACCATTTGGGCCTTGAATCTCAAAAGAGTTGCAGCACCTAGTCTCCAGTTCAATGAACTCACCCAGGACAACTAACGAGGAGGAGATGATGGACAAACAACATACTAAGGAACAGAGAGTGCCTTCAACTGCAAGCAAGAGTCCCATCTATCGGATGTATGGGATCAAAGCCCCCCTCAATTAATGATGGAGTCCTCGGGATTGGGAAACAAACTATGGACTAAAATAAACTTGTTACTATTAGTGATTCTAGCAATGGAAGAAATACCATTGTTGAGGAGGCAATGACCCATGGATGTTCTAGGGTTAGGAAAAGGGAAAAACAGGTGTAAGAGGGGGCCATTTTTGGGACTTGGGAATCACCCCAATGACATTACAATGACAGATACAGGCCATTATATATCTGGCCATAACCTACTGAGTTGAATGGGAGAGAGTGTAAACTACAATGGAAACTATAATCCATGCTTAGTGGCAATGCTCCACAATGTGTTTATCAATTGCAACGAATGTACCGCACTGATGAAAGATGTTCCTAATGTGGGAAAATGTGGGAGGTGTTGGGAGCGGGGCATAGGGGAATCCCCTATATATTCTCTGTAACATTTATGTAATCGAAATATCTTTTTTTAAAAAGTAGAAAAAAAATAGGTAAATGGATACCTTGAGTTGGTATTGTTGATACCTCAATAAGTTGTTTTCGACATACCTTCTTTGAATACCTATCTTGTGCTGGGTGATGGGTAGCTGGGAGGATGAAAAAGATATATTAGACACAATCTGTACCCTTAAATAGCTTCTTTTATTGATTATCCAGATTGATTTAGGCTCCTAGGAGGCACACACCTTTCTTTAATTTAGAAAGAACTGGCCTCCTAGAAGCCTTGATTTTTTTCTCCTATTTTCCATAAATAGAAAGTTTATATACACGGAGGAAGGTGATATCTTGTTCTCTAAATAAACTTTCAAAATTGAACATGTACTTAATTCATGTCCATATTTTAGTGTAACATATGTCCTGAAAAACATCCATTTTCATTTAATAACCAGAAATATATATTTCATTCAATAACCAGAAATACATATTCCAGGGTTCAAGCCATTTTCCATACTGAGTATCACTGCTCGGTGTACAAATATTGAACTGTACAGTAGTTCCATCCAAATCTGTACATTTATAACCAGAACACCAAAAAAATAATCATTGGTGCTGCTCTCAGATATCTTGGCTAGCCTAGGTGGGCAGATGAGCATGGCTGGAGACTGCTTCAGGTCATATTTTAAAATGTACAAGAACCTGACAAAAGAGGGGCTGGTTTCTTGCCCTGAGCCTATGCAGAGACAGTGAGCTTTGAGTTAGCAGGACAGTTTAAGGTGGGCCCAGGAGGAAGGGCAGCATGCAACAAGCAGAAAGTCCTGATTGGGTGGGAGTGTGCCTTTCTAGGGAAGAAGCTCCTCATTCATATACCCAGGTTTGGTTTCAAACAGAGTTGAAAGTGCTCTTGCCTATGCAGCTGTACACAGAGGACTTTTACTTTTCTTGGTGACGGTTGTAATTCTAATCCTGCTATATCAGGAAGCATGACCTGGGAGAAATATCACATGAACTAATATGACCTCTACATTCTCCTATTTACGACTTGCATATGAGTGTACTGGTGCTTAGAGACACATGTAATATAGCAGAGCAGACTATATTTTATACACACATGCATGGGCACACAAATATATCCTTTCTGCAGCAGAGGTCAAATAGGCAAGGTAGGTGGAATTTTTCTTAGCATCATTCCTTAGAGAAAATTAAGACAACAGATGTAGACTGGAAGGGAGGGTGTGAGTAAGAGAATGAGATTCAATTCCATCATTTTCCTAAGAAACTGAACATGTGGTTTCTTCTAGTCACAGACATTATACTCTAAACACCTCTCAAACTTAGCAACATGTGAAATAGGCATTCATATGAGTACTAATGTGACTAGCATTATTTTGGAGTGGGAGAGGTTCTAAAATTAGTATATAATCCCCCCTCGCAAAGGTGGATAGATGTAGATTACTCTTCAAACTCCCTCAATTTCCTCAGAACAAAGTATTTTGGAAATTAAATAACTTCTGTGTTTTGCTCCGTTTTAGCTGTGATTTCCTATTTCATCCAGCAGGGAAGGCAAGCTCTAGAAGAGATTGAAAAATAAAAGATGGTGGGTGGGTATGGTCTTCTTTCCTTTAGCTCAGCACCTCTAATTTCATTTCAGTCAGGTAAATGGGTGAATGGTTCAACTCTACTGTTTCATTTGTTACTCAAATCTTGGTGGGGTCTGGGCACAGTTTAAATCATACAGTGACTTCTATTGGGTACAATATGATGATTCTGGGATATTTAAAGATCCAATGTCTACTGCTGAAAGGGCAAAAATAACTTTCAACAAGTTTCTTATCCTCTCAAGATTGGCAAAAGCTCCCAGATGATCCGTTTAAACTGAGCTATTTCAACATTTCACCAAAAATAAAATAAGTCAATACATGCTAATGTGGAAAATATTTCAACATAAAACTCACAGAAAAAGTAATGTGTAAAAACAAAGCAAGGCTCGAAGCCAGGAAAATATCTGATGGAAATCAGCATGTCTCTGTAGAGTGGTACAAAGTGGAATGATTTTGATTCTATTGTATTATTTATAATTCCTTTTTATCTATGATTCCAGACTATCTATTATTAAAAATGGGGCCTACATTCAAATTAAATAACATTATGTTAGTTGCTTTTCTCGCTCGTTAAGCATTTGTTTCCATTTAAGGGAATATTAATGTACTAATGTATAGAGAAGACTATCCATTGCCATTGGATGCTGCTATGAAATCTCTGAAACTTCGAACCTGTTTAGTACATTTTCTCACAAACATGAACTTGGATTGTCAGTTGTTAAGCCTCTGCATCTAAACATCTTAGATAATTACCAATAGTTGTACTTGAAGGGGAAGTGATTGTAATATGTGCAGTTTGGCTAAAGCCCAAGAAAGTAAATCTGTATTAGGGATAATTATAGATACTTTAATTGCTTGTGGGTGTTATTTGATGAGGTATACACAAGGAGGGGAACAGAAGCTAGAAGTGTCTTTAATCTGTGCTGGCCTGCAGATTTGCTAATCATAAATCTGCTCTCTGTTTAGTTTGAAAATTCACTGAGTCATAATTTAAGTCTCTAAATTTATTTTCATGAAAAAATAGAACCTACTGATATATGTGATTTGCTTTTGCAAAAATTACTTTGCTGCCAAATGCTTATACTGTTTGTTTCCAACTCCCTAAATGCAGCAAATTCCGTAGTAGATTGTACACTGAAAGGAGGGCATCTAAAAGATAGTTCCTCATATATTTCTGAAATTAGGTAAAGAGAAATCAATATCAATGCAACATCTAGCCAAAGACTTTTAAACTTTTTTGAAGGCACACAGAATTTCTTATGTGAAAAAATATAGAACTTTCATCAAATACTAACAAATTTCTAAAGAGTATTCACATTATAAACGTACACAAACACATACACACATATTTTATACTGGTTTGAAGGAACTAATATATGTTCAACAGTATCTGAAAGTGCTGATATCATCTTAGGGCAATAAAATTGACTGCAAACTTTTGCAGACAAGAAATAGGTATTTTCATCTATAAATCTTCTAGTAACAAAAAGTTGTTACAGGGTTGATGGATAGGTGGATGGATAGATAGATGGATGGTAGGAAGAAGAGAGGGAAGAAAAAGTTTGGTTGCTATACTGAGATGTAACTTTCCTTCTCCTAACTTCCTCAGGTAAGCCTCCTACCAAAAAGAGGTAATACTTGTAAAATTCAGTGCATTGGAGTAAATACAAGCATGCTCACAAAAAAGGGACATAAAGGAATTCGGTTCAGAAAGGACATATTTTTTTTTTAATAATTTTTTTTATTTTTTAAAAGATACTTAGATTACATAAATGTTACACAAAAACGATAGGGATTTCCATATGCCCCACTCCTCACACCTCCCATACCCTCCCACATGAACATCCTTCATTAGTGTGGCACATTCATTGCAATTGATAAATGCATCCTGGGGCTTTGCCATTAAGCATGGACCATAGTTCACATTGTAGTCTACACTCTCTCCCACACAGTTCTGCATGTTACGTGATGATATAAAATGGTCTATATCTGTCATCACAGTGTCATTCAGGACGATTCCCAAGTCCTGAAAAAGCCCCCGTGTTACAACTGTTTTTCCCTCTCCCTGCCCCCAGAGCCTCCAGTGACCACTGGCTCCACATCAATGTTGTAATTTCTTCCATTGTTAGAATCACAATATGTCTATAGTAGAATACCAGTAAGTCCACTCTAGTCCATAGTTCTTTCCCCAATCCTGAGGATTCTGGGATGGTGATGTCCACTCCACCTCTAATAGATAAGGGGCTTATATCCCATGGGGAAGATGGATAGGACTATCTTGCTTGCATTTGCAGACTCTCTCTGTTCCCTGGGATGGTCATTGTCCATCATCATTTCCTTCTTAGTTGTCCTGGGTGAGTCCAATGAGCTGTAGAATAGGTGTTGCAACTCTGCTGAGGTTCTGGGCCCAGCTGGCACATGGACAGCTGAAAGACTCATGTCTCTTGGACATACACCTACAAACTTCAGCACCAAGTATAGGTTTAAATAGAAGGGACAGATGAGTCATGTGTAGGGAAGACATAATTGAGTCCAACTCTGTCACTCTCAGGAGCACAAACTCCAAAGTAGGGCCCACTGGCAAGGCTCCAAACTCCAGAGCTATCTGCCCTGATCATAGTACCTGGGTGTCTCCAGAGCCCTCAGGAGCCCCACTATTTGGGATAGTATCCACTTTGGCAGACTATGAGATCCTGCTGAGATGAGCATAAGTGGATAAGTGGGATGATGTCCCGACTCACTTTGAAGTCTCTTAGCCATATAAACTCATTTGTCTTTAACTTTTCCCCCTTTTATTTGAGGTATTTTTCCAGTTACATTGCTAGCTGGTGCTTGGTAGTAATCCCTTGATGCCAGGGAGGCTCATCCCCTGGAGTTATGCCCCACACTGGGGGGAAGGTAATGCATTTATATGCTGAGTTTGGCATAGAGAGAGGTCACATTGGAGCAACAAGGAGGCTCTCAGGAGGCAACTCTTAGGCAACACACAATACTAGGCTAGGTTTCAATTTCAAGATCAAAGGCTCATAAGCATAGTCATCAATATCAAGGGCCCAACACTAGATTATCCTCCTTCGTCAGTCATTTCCCCTGCACTTGGGTGACTGTTGCTGCTCCATTAGAGAATGTGGGAGAGCTCTCCAGGATGGAAATTCAATATTCTCTCAGTTATTGTGTGAGTCTTCATCCACTGTGACAATGCCCCGTGAACATTTGAACATTTTTATATACCTTATATGTATGCCCAGATGAACTTCCTTCCATGTAACCCCCATCATTGACACCCCACACCAATGATCCTTCCCTGCCCCACTCTGTGATCAAAGCTTCTTCAAAAATGAAGCCATTAAAATAGCAAAATACAATTAATAGGAAAATTAAATAATAATGATAAATTTAAATATAAGAAATATAATACATAAAACTTTTAAAAAACTGAAAACAAAATAAAATTAAAAGATTAGTATATTAAAAAATAATGAAAAATATTTAAAAAAATTTTTTTGACATTTTGCCTTTAATCACTGTAATATCTGGTGTCCTGTATGTACAGCGGCATTTTCTTCCATTTATTCCCCAATGTCTTATTATTTTTCATTTTGTTTTCAAAGAAGTTTTAGGTCACCATAAAGTCGCATACTGAACGTAGGGGACTCTAATATACCCAATATCCTCCCCTTTTCCTCCTTCCTGTATTAGAAAGGACATATTTGTACAAAGTAAAATGCCTGTATCAGAAATTTCACAAACAATTTGAATAGCACTGGCAAAACACAATAGATAGAAACTCAGTTTTTCCAAACTGTACTAGGTAGATCCCCTGTAGATCCCTAGTGATGTCTGGAGCTGCTGAAGGAGAAACAAAATTGGGAGAAGGTAGTAGACTTTGGGTAGTCCATCATTTCAACTAGAGCTACAATCTTTTACCTACTATACATGAGGAAAGGATCTCACAACTCACAAAACAAAACAAAAACACATAAAAAACTTAAAAATGTTATTTTGTATACTCTTGGAATTTCATTAAAAATAACTGTGAAAAATAAGAGCTCTAATTTCAAATCTAGCAACGCTCCATCAGTTCAATTTTACCCACTCTGGTAAGATGGTCAACCTGTCAAAGTTTCTCCAGTTATCAAAAATTGCCATTAATCTGTTCCTTTACAGCTGCACTCAAATTAAAGTGTTATTTGGGGGGGGGGGGGGGAGGGCCCATAAAATTAATCGAAACAGCAACAAAAAACAGTCAAATCAAAATTTAGACAAAACAAATAATTGTCAGATATGAATATCTGGGGAGGGGTTGGTGCTTTATAAATAATATATATACAAGTTTGATTTGGGGGTAATACTGTAGACCTACATAAATATTCTATTGGTTCACAAGAACTGAGCTAGATTCTGTACTCATTATATTATTGGTTGAGAGGTACACAATTGCCCCATATCAAATCACTGAAAATTCCAAACATGTCACTAGTTTGAGCATAACATTCTAATCAGATGTTTTAATACCTACCAGGGAGTCCTCTTATATTCAAATAAACATTTAGGTCACAAGACTCTTAGGCCACATCTGACATCAGGCTACACAGAAGAATATAATTCAGGAACACAGGAAGAGAGTAGGGAAGAAGCAGTTGTTCCTTTCTGTGGGGAGAGATCTCCCTGGATACAGCTTGGGGGTAAGGACACAAGAGCCACATTGGGCAGTACTGGAGTTACCCTGGTTTAAAAGCCTCACATCTCACAAGAGCCAAAGTTCTCTTTTAACGATTCCACAGGACTAACTTCCAGGGTCCCCACGAGGGACAGGCCACTTACAAGGGTCACTGCATACAGAGAAGCCACATCCCAAACTGGTATTAACAGAGCATCTATCGTTTCTCCTAGTCCATGTGCAATTTGCCAACCAGAGGTTATTTTTTACCAAAAGCAACGTTGCCTAGCAATAGAGTTGAACTTGCTGTCTTATCAGGGCAGACAGGAATGAAGGTCAAATATGTATGTAGAAGGGGAAAGGGTTTTATTAAACTTTACCCTTGGATGAGAATTTAGATAGCAGCCACTTGAAGCGTGCTCTTCTTCTAAAAGTGAAGAATTTAAAAGGCTACCACCATCAAATGTTAGACTACTGCTGGCTGATTTTCACAAATTCCATTTCCCCATTCTATTAACATCCATTAGAAATCAAGAAAACCTTGATCCAAACCCAAATCTTACAAAACTATTATGTCACATATCATTCAGGATAAGGTACTAGGTGATGGTTATTCAGAAAGAACGGAAAATACTGTTTCTACACTAAAGAATTTCTACATGTACATGATGCCTCTTCTAAAAGTACTTTATAAGCACACATTGGGCTTTACCTATAGTTAGCAGCTGTGAAGGACAAATGGCCAAACTGAAATTTTTAAAATGTTAATTTGTTAAATTAAACGATGAAGGTTTAAAAGTAACTTGTTTCCAGGGTCAAAAAGAGAAAAGGCAAAGGAAATGACAACAGATAGATAAAATTAATTAAATATTAGTTTTTGTCCTTTTTAGGAGGAAAAGGAAACCTATGTTCATCTTGGATATTTAAAGGGAGAAACAAAACAAATGCTACAGAAATAGTTGCCACTTTCTAGTCATAGAGTGCTGCCAAATAACAGGGAGGTAGAAAGAATGAGAGAGGACAAAAGACATACTGGGAAAGGGAAAAATACTTAATGGAGAGAATATGCAGGTAAGATAAGCTTCTCTTATTGGTAGTAAGGAAGAAAAAAAAATAAAGCCTCTTGCTAAAGCTGTGACCAGGTGTTTTATGTAGTAAAAATGCAGGATTAGATAGAACTAAGAGTTAACTAAGAAGGTACCTATATATCAAGGGACTTACATATTTTATTCATTATTTTTAAAATTAATTTAATAGTTATTTTATGGCGCACACACAGACTATTATAAAAACTGGAATACGTATTTCTAAATCCTTCATCCTCAGATCTACATTATATCTTGGAAAAACTTAGATCTGTTATATGACCCTCTGATATAAGAAAACATCAATTATATACTTTGTGTACAATGTATTCTCCTTTAAAATGAAAGGGTTTCAAGTCAATGCATCATCTATTCTCTTTTTCATAAATACATGGTGACTGCCCTTCCTCCCTCTATAGATTATTGAACATAAAATAGAAAACAATATGCAAAAGTATATACTTTAAGATAGAGCATCTTCCATAAAACAACTGACTGCTGATAATCATCTTCTATTATCAATGCCCAAGCAATTATTTCAAAGTAATTTAAAAATAGATTATACATTTCAGCAAAATCTCCTGTTTATTTTCTGGCCTACTAATAGCCTTTTATTAAGCAGCTGTTCCTACTGAGTTTACTGCCTTCTAGCTCAAATGGCCGTAGCCTGTGATACCTCAGCATTTTCACACAGCTCATTAGACATAGCACAGTTTAGAATACAGTGGTGGAAATTAAGTCCATCCCAGAGCACTAGCACTGAAATAAACCAATCCAGGTATTGGTCAAATCATCAGGGATTCCTAAAAATAATGCACAGCCTGGGTAACTTCACTTTTGCACCATCACTTTACTAGAGTTCAAGAAGTATATACTGTTTATAAGGAATTATGAAGGTAGATCATAGAATTTAGTTTTTGAAAATATAGGCTCTGAATTCTAACTGCTTTGTAACTGGGTCTGCCACTTTCTAGCTATGTGACTCGCTAAAGCTCAGTTCCCCATCTACAAAATGGGGGTAAAGACATTCTCTGTTTGTAGGGCTTTTGTAAGCATGAAATAGGATAAACTATATAAGGCACTTAGTACATACCTTATAAAATTATAAATACTGACTTTTATTATTATAAATGTAAAAATAATGATAATGATAATGCTGATGATTATGATGTAAACATAAAGCATAGGCTATCCAGATGGGGCACTCATTTAGCATCTACCAAAACCCAAATGGACCACTTATATTTGGAGCCTCCATTTTGGGCCTGCTGAACCCCACCTAGATTTTCTGGAGCTCCCTTTCTAAAAGGCAAATACTTTTTAAAAGAGTAATAGCTACTTAAGAGCCAGCTGGTTTTGTGTGCCTGAGGAAGCCAGCCTGTGGCAAATTTTTACATTTATTTTGTGTTAAATTTCGTCTCCTTGTTTTCAGCACAGCTTTTTGGGCTGTCAAAACAATTCCAAATCTTGATTCTCGGTTCTATTCTATTAGTTATCTCTTCCAGCTGTGTCATTCACAAATTTGAAAGCATGTCTTCATCCAAAGAGTTGATGAAATGTTGGAGCCCAGACAAGTATAAGGTCTTATGCCATATTCCCAGAATCTCTCACTGTAAGTAAAATGGATAATAAAGACCCAGTAATAAATAATAATAAAACAAATAAGAACAATCCCAAAATAAAAATAGATTAATGGTCATTGACTATGCCAAACATTTTTTTATAACAATTTAATTAAGGTATAAATTACATAGCCTAAAATTCACCTGTTTTAAGTTACAATTCAGTGATTTCTAGTAAACTTACAGAGTTGTACAACCATCACCACAATCCAATTATGGAACATTTCCATCACTCCAAAAAGATTCTTTGTGCCCATTTGCACTTAATCCCAATGCCTATACTCAGCCCCAGGCAACCACTAATCTGTTTCTGTCTCTATGGATTGGATTTTTCTGGAACTTTCTTATAAATGCTTTAGAGGTTCATCTATGTTGAGGCATGACTTGGTAGTTTGTTTTTTTTTATTGCAAATAGTATCTCCGCGTATGGATATACCATGCAATCATTGTACATACACATCGCCATCTTAACTCTTACAGCAATCTCATGAGTTGGGTACTCCACACATCATACCTATGGCAAAGATGAAGAATCTGTGTGGAGAAACAAAGAAAAATTTTCAAGGGCCTACAATGGCAAAGCCAAAATCTGCACCCAGACTGGCTGACTTGACGCTGATGCAATTACCCCACCCTCTTTTCCAGTATCATGAGAATTACTGAGCATTTGAGAAAGCGTGTGCCCAAAGTATTAGCTCAACTATCCAATATTATCCACATTATCTGCAAAGATACCACTAATGTTGCTACAGAATATTTTGCTGCATGCCAGCTGTCCTGTTCTAAGGCAGTCCTCAGGTGCATCAGTCATAAGGCTAAAGGGAGATTAATTTTGTATGATGTATTTAGAGTAAATCCAAATTACTTCTCAGGCCATTTACTACCCATGTTTTCCAAAGTCAGATTTTCTGAGGATTTGGCAAATTCTCCAAAACTGCAATTACAAATTAGGTTTCAAGAACACCCTTAATACATTTTATAGTCAATATTTCAAATTTCATTGGTTAATACTTGAAATCTTAAGAAAGCACTTGACCCATTTTGCATATCATGAACATGAAGAGTACGTTCAGACATCCAGACTGCCTAGATATAAATAGCAGTATGATTTTGTAGAAGTTACTTAACCACTCTGAAGCAGTTTGTTCATCTTTAAAACAGGGTATCAATAATACCTACACCATAGTGTCGTGGAGTAAATGAGTGAATATGTATAGAGCACCTAGATCATAAGCCAGCACCTAAGATATATTCAATAAAGGATTAGGTATTATTAATATTATCACTATTTTTATTTTATTGTTATTATGAGGCAACTAAACGCATCATGAATCCCCAAAAGCTCCAATCAGGGCAGGTAAGGAGCAAACAAACAAACAAACAAAACCCAAAAAACCAGATATCAATAAAAATAAAACTATTGATATCAGAGAATGGTGAAAAGAGATGTATGTGGGAGGAATTAAACATCTATGGACATTGGTCATGTTTTGAAATAAAACATAATGTAAAACATCCCTAGAGCTAGGGAAAAAATCAGTCTATTGCTTCCTTCAAGCTAGGCGGTGATACATGCCCCATCTCTCTTCTTGAGCTTACCAATTCCATTCCATGTAGAGTGACATTCATGTCACACTCTCATCTACTTGAGTAGATGCACCTAAGAGCTCAGAGTTAATAGAGGGGATAAGAGAGGTTAGTGCTTTAGTTTACAGAGCTGAGTAAAACCAATGGCACCTTTTTATTCTTTGAATTCACTTCTGTCTCAACATGATAGTAGTTATCTAAGAAAGCACTGCAGTGTTTTGAGGAACAATAATATTTTCTACCACATACTCAGTTATAAAATCCTTTCTGGCCTTTTAGAACATATTATATTTACAAAAGCATTAAAAATCACAACAATACTCGCAATCTCATGGGGAAATATTAGGCAAAATGTTTCAAACAACATAAACTCTTTAGCAATTTTTCCTAAGGTAAAATACTCCATTCTCTCTAAAAGGAAAATTGTTTACATAAAAATATTCAATAAATTGCTATTTAAAATATGGAAAACTGAAAATAGTCTAACTATCTAAAAAGTAATAGGAGAGTTTCTTAGTAAATTAAACTGTCATAATTGGATAGAATATTGTGCAGCCATTACAATAATTATACTGTCCATGTTGAACACTTATGATGAAATAGTAATTCTAAAAGTAAAAATAGATACTGAGCTATGAAAGGAACTGTAAAATTATGAATTCATATAGTCAAGAGTTAGAAGGCAACATAGAAAAATGAAAATAGTTGGTTTGTTCTAATTATATTAAAAAATGGGCTTCTCATATTGCTTGGCACAGAGCAGCCTCGAGCTAAATGTAGTTTTCTTCTCCTTAATTGGGTTTGAGGCTGTGGGTTATATTTCCTTAGGTTTCCTGTTATTACTATGATCATTATTACCATCATCATCATCATCATCATCATCACTGTATAGTTTAAGGATAAACATTTTAAAAATATGCAGTCTTTCGGGTAATTTTCTTAAGATCAATGTCTGGGGAAATTAATTTCTAGTTTTATAATGAAAGTCAAATGAAAAGAAAAAGTTTCAATTCATGGGAAATTATAAATGTATTCTATTAGTTATGCTTGTTTATTTCAAGTCAAATAAAAATTTTAATTAATCCATTCATCAATCAAATGTTTTAGTGCTCATAAAGTGAGGATGAGCAAGAAACGTGACATGGTGGATAGATATAAATAGTATATGTGATGACATGCTATGCTAAGGAAAGCCCTGCATAGAAAGAATAGCATAGAAAGGAAACCTAATGAAATCTGATAGAGAATAGCATAGAAAGGAAACCTAACTATGGCTGGGAGTAGAGGAGATACCCCAGCGTCTCAGAGGAAGTTATCTCTAACCTGAAACTAGAACAGGAAGAAGGAGTTAGGAAAATGAAGCAAAAAGGCGCTTACTCGGTCACCTCAGTACCTTTCTGGCTCATGAGAAGGACCAAAGGCAAGGTAGAGCATCACTGGCTAACTGAACTGTCTGCAATGGAAATATCTGATAATCTGTGATGTCCAAGGTGGCAGCCACAAATCATAAGAAGCATCTGAAATAAGGGTAGTGTGTCTAAAGAACTGAAAGTTTAATTTTATTTTATTCTAGTTCATTTAAACTTAAATAGCTTTATATGGCTAGTGGCTACATTATTGGAGAGTACAGCTTTGGAGAAAAGGCAGTAAATTCACTAGAGCTAGAGCAAAGGGTGGAAAAGAGAAGAGAGAAAGAAAAGAGGCAAGAGGCGAGGCTAGTCAGGTAGGTGGGATCTAGACTATGCTGGGCTGTGTGCCTAATTATAGAATTGCAACTTGTATCCAAGAGCATTGTGGTCCTTAAGGAGACTTTTAAACAGGGAAATTTCATGATCAAGTGTGCATTTTAGAAAAATTTCTGTTTAAACTGAAATTTAGGAAGCCAGATTAGAGGAAGGGAGACCAGTCAGGATGTTTTCAGAGTAAATCAGGAAAGAAATATTGGAGGTCTTGATACACAGGGGACGAACTGAGAAGTTGCAGACAAGATGTTGTTAAGACATGTATGGATAAGACTTGGGGATTGAATGCATATGGGCAAAAAGGCAGAGGGAATGCTCAAAGAACATTTCAGCTTGACCAAAATGGATAGGGGAGCCATTAGCGGAGATGGAGGACTTAGAAAATGCAGCAGATTCAAGGAAGAGTAATACCACCATCATTAGATCCTGGTTTTGCTACTTACTGGATGGATGTTTTAGTTTCCTGGCTGCTAGAGAAATAGCATGGAATGGATTGGCTTAAACAATGGGAATTTATTAGCTCATTGCTTTGAGGCTAAGAGAAGTCCAAAATCAAGATGTCATCAAGGCGATGCTTTTCTGGGGCTGGCTGCCGGTGACCCTGGGTCATTGGCTTTTCTTCCACTTAGCAGTACACACAGTTGCCTCTCCTGGCTCGTCCCTTTCCTTCTGCGTTCCATTGACATTCAGCTTCTGGTTGCTCCCTCTGGCTTTCTCTCCCTTTGGCCTTCCCTATAAGGCCTTTATTAATAGGATTCGGACCCATCCTGATTCAACAGTACCACACCTTAACTGAAGTAACTTCATTTACAATGGGCTCACACCCACATAAATTAAGACCCATCCTGATTCAACAGTGCCATACCTCTACTGAAGTAACCTCATTTACAATGGGTTCACCCCACAGGAATGGATTAAGTTTAAGAACATATTTTTCTGGGGTACATGGCTCCTGGCCTCCACAGTGGGTGATTCTAATCAGGTCACTCAACTTCTTGTGGTCCTATCCCTCATCTGCCAAACAAGAAGTTTGGAGGAAGTGATTGGTAAGATCTGTTCCACCTGATTTAAAAGTTAAAGTTTGCAAGGATATTTATTTTTATTACTAAGCAGTTGTATCAAAGATAACTTATTTTCAAAAATATTTATCACTGAAAAATAATATTATGTGCCATGTCTCCTCATTCAATCTCAATTTTGATTGCGGATGCGATTATATGATACCATTTCTTGGTAATTTGATGTGCTGAATTATATAGTTAAACTACAGACACACACAAATCCTAGAGTACATTCTTTTGTGTGTCAATACATAAAATTATATTCTATAATAAATCTTAGATAAATAAATAAATTCAGAAAGAAGAAATTACAAAGCACATACTGCTGTCAAAGTCCTCCCTTGGTGGCAATGTTTTGTACAAATTCTGCACTTTCTCACTTGTTTTTTCATTAGTAGTGATACTAGTCTCTATTTTGATTAAAACATATTCCCAATCAAAACAATTGTCCAAAATCAATTTTCACACAGATATTTATAAGCCCATGGTTGTCAGAGGATTGCTACTTTTAGATTTATGTCCTTCAGCACTTATCTTTATAGAACAAGATCTAGGAATGAAAGCCTGGAAGTGAGAAACACACACACAAACACACACAAATACTTACACAAGTTTGGCATTAATGCACTGAAAACTGGTCAGAGAAGAATGACTGTAGGGCAATCTCTACTTTTTTATTTGGAAACTTTCTAGTTTGACCTTGGAAGCCCTAAATTTATTTTTTTAAACAGACAATACAATTTTTAAAAAATAATTGTTTAGATAGAGAAGTTGTAGGTTAACAGAACTATCATACATAAAATATACAAAATACAGAGTTCCCATATACCACCCTATTATTTTTTAATCAATTAATTTTATTAAAGAAGCCTTAGATTACATAAATATTACAACAAAAATATAGTGTCTTAAAAAAATAAAGCTTTCAGTTTTTAAGGAGCAGCATAGTATGAAGGAATTATAATTAGACTAGAAATCAGGAAAGCTTGGATCTGGACATGACTCTGCCTCAGTTTGCAGTGATTAAGGTAACTTTGGGTTTCTATGCTTCATCTGTGAGATACGGATGATGATAGCCACTTCATGAAACTCTTTTGAAAAGTCATGTGGGCGCTGTTTGAATGGCAAAGGTAAGGGGGCACAGTCTCTGCATGCAGGAGGGACCAGGGTACAGCAAGGCCAAAGTCAGATCTGCCTCTGTCCTACCTGGTCTTGACCAAAAAGGATGATTCCATTCTGCTTTAATCTACACCTGTACTTAAGAGGTTCACTTATTTATTCCATAATCTTGATGATAATAATAGCAGTTGATAATTACTACATAACAAGAATTTTCCAGGAATTCTACCATGACAATTACATGATTTATGTTACACTATCATCACAAGACAGATATTATCATCCATGTTTAACGAATAGGGGCTCAAAGACATTAAGTAACTTATGTAATAGTCACACATTCACTAAGCAGAAAGGCTGGGATTGGGACCCAAGTCAATGGAAACATCCTCTTGCTATTATATGAAAATGTATCTCACACATATAATTAAATTTTGCTATGACCTAGCTAAAAAGTAGGTTGGAGATGGTTGGGAAATGAAGTTGTAACTGTCCAAGGGCAAATGTAATTAGTATTCATGGTTTCCCAGTCTTTGTACCTAGAGGCCAAACCACACAAAAGCCCAATGGAGAAACCAGCTGGAAAACAAATTTAGAACTCAGAAAGTGAGTGTATTAGTAATGCCGTGCCATTTTAAGAATTTTATCAGTTTTCATACACTAGGGATTTTTGGTAGACAGGGCCTGATCATGTTGTTTTTTTGGGATTTTTTTTTTTTTTTTTTTTTGGTTCAAAAAGTAACATAACTTTAGCATGTCATCCAATGAGGCGGAAAATGTATTAGTAATACTGTGAGACTTTTAAAATGAGGCAAGACTGGCATCTACTCCATATGTGAATACTAAAATTAGATCAGTGACTGAGAGCTTTGGCAGCTGGAAATGAAAAAAAAAAAGTTTGTTTTTTTTAAAGGCAAGGCATAAAGGTTAAATGTTTAAGACTTTTTTAAAAGAACAAAGGTATCTCCACTTTGTTCCACTAACATAAAAGCTGAATAAAAATAGTTAACCCTTCCTATTATTAAAACAGTTAACATATAAGTGCTAGTTTGCTCAGTTAATATATTCATTTTTATTAGAGTGCTGTGCTGCATTAAGTAAATAACCTTCCCGACCGCCATTTGACACATGTCAAAACAATCTAACTTACACAAGGAAAAAAAATCAGAATACATACAGAATGTGCCTTTAAAATGACCAGTTACAGCTATGACACATAATCCCATATGCATTGTTCAGAGATACCATATCATCAACAGTTTTTCCCACTATACCAGTAATCTCACCACTACAAGTTAAGAAGGGACTATCTAATATAAAAGAATAAAAAATTAAAACAAAGGACTGTATAACACTGCAAACCGTATGGTAAATGATGGGCTATAGTTAATAATACAACTATAAAAATGTTCTTTCATGAATTGTAAAAAACGTACCACACTAATACAAGGTGTTAATAATAGAATGGTATGTGGGAAACTCTGTATTTTATGCATGATTTTTCTTTAAACCTACTTCTTTAATTAAAAAAAAAATACAGTAAGAGAAAGAGGGAGAGAAGACTCTATTCTAACTTTGTTCCCCACCCCACTCCTTTCTAAAGTTATTGTTATTCCCCAACTCCCAGGAAAATTTCTTCTTTCATTCCTAATTCCCAATTTTGTCATTTAATGCTTACAGTGGGTTCTAATCTCTTCACTCTACATAATTTTTGTGGACTTTGGTAAGAGATACAAACACAAATTGAGAGCAGTAACCAACTCTTACATTTTGTTCCACATATACATACTTTTGTTCCAAGAAAATGCTCTTAAGTGTCCAGAATTTTTAGTATATATTTATTTGACAAGCATGCCATATTTTGTATCACAAAATCAAAAAGAATTTCTCTTCTAAGTTACTCTACTCTCAATATTTCAATAGAAAATGCATCCTAATGTGAATGCCTATGTTAAATGATCAGGCTACACCTGCAGTAATTATTGCAGGGAGATTAGTGAGGCCATCCCATGCTCTGATGGCTTCATGTAGTGTTGGTTTAGTGCACTGATTTGCACATAATAGATTGAATTCCCTGGTGTCTTCAACATTCAGCCAATTACAAAGTATTCACACACTTGATGCTTTTGACCTTGACCATAATACAGTCTGAACCAATGCACCAAATCACTTTCAAATAACAACAATGAAACAACCGCACTTCCCTTCCCACCGCCAGAAAAAAAAAAAAAAAACCTCAATTACAAATAGCACACTCTTTATTCCAAATCAAAATATTAAATAAATTAGGAGAGTAAACCGTAGACCCATGGAGCATCACATCAGAAAAGGACCAACACACCATCTAGTCCAGCCCTTCCCTGCCCTCAACATTTCATAGAAAAAAATAATAGAATTATCAAGTGTCAATAGAGATGTTTCAAACACCTGCCTTACCATTCTATTAATTTATATTTTTAAGAGCCCCATGGAAGCATTACTTACATTTTTTCAGATCTTTGCTAAAACTGAAACAAAAGGAAGATAAACTGAACAAGTGATTTTTTTCCCCAAATTGATGAAAAATTAATCATCTTGGAGGCCTGCCTCACTGAAGTCCTCCTTAAGAATCATGCACACAGATAACTAGCATAATTTCAAAAGCAGCAGTCAAGAAGTAAACAAGTTTTTGTTGCTGTAGGTTATATTTTTTTAAGGAAAACAATTACATTTTTTTCCCTTCTTACGCTGATCTTCTCCAGAATGCAAATTATGGAGCGAATACAAGCAAAGTCTCCACAGGGAAATAATTTCCAGCTGAGTTACAACCCAACAATGAGATTCATGTATGTACAGTTGCTGCAAAATAACCTCAGTCCTAGGATTATCTGATGCCTTGAGAAAGAATCAAGAAATGGAATATAGGATACTTCTGTCTTCTCTTTCAGAAAGGACAGAGCTTTTCAAGTATAGTCCACAGTTCCAGAACCCTTGACAAAATGTATTTTTCCCAGGTCCAATCTAAGACCCAATGAATCAAAGTCCCTTTGGGAGGATTGCAGAACCCCTAGAATGATGTATCGTTTGAACTGGTCTCTAGGTGATTGTAATCTCCAGGGAAGTTTGATGAACACTGCTTGACTGCCTCTAGCTCTTCCTTCCCGACCGCCTGCCCCATGCTCAATGCCTTCATGCTATCCTTTTCTTTTCTAATCATTCCTTTTATTCGCCCTGACTGATGAGAGACTCAATGATTCAATGAAAGGGAATCATGCGAGTTTAGTGTCAATACCAACTCAAAAGTCGAATTTCTAATGTGCCATTTTCCACAACATTCAAGAGTAATGTTTGGTCAAAGAAGATATAACTGAATTTTCTCACTTGCCAAGATGACAATCCTCCCCCCGCCCCCCCCCGCAAAAAAAAGGATAGGACATGTGTATTAAATGTTTATTTTTCAAATGGTGAGTTAAATTTGGTATAATTCACATAAAATAAACTGAAGTGCACGAAGAAGTAAAAATTGCTTATTTCCTGAATATTTCACAAAGTAAACTTTGAAATTACCGAAGTATAGAACTTTCTGACTATGCCATGTTGCCCCAATGATTTGTGGATTCAAAACCTTAGTGCATTTGTTAGGAAATATATGTCCAGAATATTAAAACATCCTATAGGATACTTTACATGCATAATCACAATCCTCTTCATCTGTGATAAATAGAATTGTTTATAAGACTTTGCTAATATTTATGTTTTATCTCCCTTATCAGACTGTAAGCTATTAGAAACCTAGAATAATGTGCTAGTTATCTTCTGTAGCCATTGGTAAAAGTACCTCAGTGATGGAAGAAGAGAAACACTAAAATCAAGGACAAGAAGACAAAAAAGAGCAGTCTTGGCTCAAATGGCACTCAAGCCCATAACTTGAACCTCACTCTAACCAACCAAATCACAAGACAAAGTTCGGCAGAAACCACAACAAAAATGCATGTACCAAATCATTACTGCTAGTAGCAATGCTTGATTCTAAACTTCCTCATTCACCAAATGCATAAGATCTAGCTCTTAATCAATTGCCTTAATTTTAATTTTCAATAACTGTATTTCTAAGTTGGCTTCATTTAAAGTTCAAAGATATTCTTAAAGTAATGATAGTGATGTGTTATATTTCTGAGGAAGAAGAAAATGGATAAAAAATGTTGAGCAAATTATTTCTAAAGTGATTATATATATAATACATATCAGATAAAAACCCAATTACCAAATGCCTTTATGTAATATAAAATGTTTAAAGTTAATAAAACTAAACAAAACATACAGCACAGTGCATCCCTTTCGTTTTGACCTTCACTGTAGATCTTTCATTTTCCTTCTCACATTAGACAAGTTTCTTAATTATAGAAGCTATTTCAGGAATAATTAAGAACTCTCCTTTCAGGAGCAGTGAAGTAGTTTATGTGGTCATCTGTGGAAGGTTATAACTTGAATGTATTATTTCTTGGATGGTTAACCTTTTGAGTAGGCAAGAAAAAAATAATGTCATCCATTTCATTTATAACAATTCAATAACACCAAGTATTTATTAAATGCCAGGAATATGTCTGTCTTGTCCAGTTTCAGAGCACAGGCTATCCAAGGCCTAAAATGCAGTTTAGCATTTTGAAATTTATTTTGAGTATACAAGCAGGGGTTTGGTGAGTGGATTTAATTTTCATTTCTAATAATATGATGGGGTATTTATTTTAAAAAGAAGAATATAGTGAGGCAGTAAATTATAATGTTGAACTCAGATACTAAAAGACAAAATTAAATTTGTACATCCAGGGTGTTAGTTGGCTAGCTATAAATGTTAGACTGGAGTACTAATGAAGTTGCCTTAAGTGGTTTGGTATAAGTTAAGACAGTTAACTTCATGTAGACATCAACCTTGATGTCATGAACTGAGAAGGACAAAACAGCTGCCTACAGTTTGGGATGCAAACTTAGTTGCATAGAAGATTCACTATTAGGCTTGCAAAACAAAACAAAACAAAAAAAACCTACAAACAAAAAAACCTAACATTCATGTTCTCCTGATTCTAGGTTGTAAGAATCAGCTTCACACTTAAGGGAAGCAGGTTCTTCTACCAAGACATGGCATATCATAGTGAAGGAAGGTTGAACAAAAGGCTTTTAATTCCTATTTTAAAAATATCTTTCATATACATCTAACAGTATTTTCATATATAAAGGAAAGCTGTTCCTTTTGCTAAACCCTGAGGACAACCTGGGTTCATTTAATTTTGATAATGTAACCTGGTAGATCTTCATTTCAGCCTGAGGCACAGAGGAAGTAGACTTTGATTTCATTTTGGATAAGTTTTTTTGTTTTGTTTTTCTTAAATTCATATGCAAACTCTCACTTTAAGGTTTTATCAGTAGCCTTAAAGTCACATTTTCAAACGAAATTGCCACCCTGTTTAATAGTTATAACCTTCAATTATATCGATTTCTTCAGTTATAACTTAGTCTTTTGCCTTTTGACATTTGTCTTTCGAAAAGACATTTTTAGTAGTCATCATCTATGACTGCAAATAAAGTTTAAAAAGACATGTGAATTGCACCAGCGACAATAAAAAAAAAAAAAAAGACATGTGAAGTCAACAATTTCATTCTTTAAGAGCACAGAATAAGGGAATGGTTCTCAAATACAGTGAGATTCAGAAACACTGATGAAATTAGTTCAAACGGAGCTCAGATGCAAGTGTAAACTACACACCGGATTTCAAGGACTTAATGTAACATAAAATATATAATTAATATTTTTATATTGTTTCCATGTTGAAATGATACTATTTTGGATATACTGGGTTGAATAAATTAGATTAAAATTAATGTCATCTGTTTTGTTTTGCTTTTTGAATGTGACTACTAAAAAATAGGTGGAACACAGGGTATTATTTGATCAGTGAAACTAATGTCTATGATACTGCAATGGTGGATACATGCAATCATGCACTTGTCAAAATTCATAGAACTGCACAAAGTGTGACCCCTCATGTAAACTATGAACTTTATCTAGTAATGTATCAGCATTGATTCATCAATTGTAACAAACATACAGTGGCAGTTTGATATAGTTATGAATTCCACAAATAGATATTGGATTATGCTTGTAAACTGGTCTGTTCCTCTGGGCATGATTGTTATGATTAGGGCTTTGACTGGGCCACATTAGTAGGACCAAGGGGCGGGGACTCAGAGATAAAACTACATGGCAGAGCAGAGGAGTTTGTTGGAGTTTTGAGTTGGAGTTCTGATGCAGAGTTTTAATGTTGGAGCCTGGGGAAGTAAGCACACAGAGAAGCTTGGTAGTGAGGAAAGAGAGAAGGCCCCAGGAAAAGAGAGGAGCAGTTCGCCTGAGAGTTCACAGCTGATCTTGTAGAGAGAGGCAAAGCCTAGAGAGCCTCATAGTCTACAGCTGACCTTGTGGAGGAAACAGAGGAGCTGAGCCCAGAGAGAAACAGAGCCCTAGGAAGAGAGGAACCCAAGAAGCCTGAACCCTGGCAAATGTCAGCAGCTGTCTTCCTCCAGCACATGGCAAGAAACTTTGGTGAAGAAACTTATGCTTTATGGCCTGGTAACTGTAAGCTTCTACCCCAAATAAATACACGTTATAAAGACCAACAGATTTCGGCACCCCTTTGGCTGACTAATACACATACCATGCAAGATGTTAAGAATAGGGGAAAGTCTCTGTGGGGGGTTGGTGGTATATGGGAACTCTATTTTCTGAGCAATTTTTCTGTAAACCTAAAACTGCTGTAAACATAAAGTTCATTATTTTTTAAAAATAATGCATATGTGGCTCACATTATTTCTACTGGACATCACTGCTATAGACACTGAAGTAGAATATGAGAGAACATTAGATATGTCTATAGATAGGCAATTTTGCAGATTCATGTGAGTAAATTCAGAGCTATAGTGACAGACTATAGAGCATTAGGAGACAACAGCAGTAATCATAGCTGATATGTAAATGTATTAAATGCTTTACATGAATTATCTTATCGGATAATCAGAACACCACTATTACAGTCATTTTGCAAATGAGAAAGCTGAAAAATTAGAAATATTTTCCAAAGTCACACTTAGTATGGATAGAACCAGGATTGAAATGCAATTCTGCCTGACTCTAGAACACGGGTTCTTTGCCAGTCAGGTGAAAACCACGAACCCCTTACTAAGTCCACAATATACTGCGAATTATTTAATAAATATATCACTACCACACCAACATGCCCCCACAAGAATAATGTGGGTTTTTAACTTAAATTCAAGCTCATGGAGCCTCAGTTAAGAACTCCAGCTCTAGAACCTGGACTTTTACCATAAAGGAAAATCTCATTCAATTAAGCTTATTTCTGGTCTGTTGGCACACAAAGCCTCTGTGTATAGCACACTATTCTCCTTGTGTACCATCCGATTCCTTATCTCCACTTGCCTATTCATATCCACCTCATCTTTCAAGGGGCAATTCCAGGTTGAATGAATATGCCATTTACTGAAATTGCTATGATCAATACCACCAGCCTAAGGGTTTGAGGATATTTAATTCTCTCTGACATCAGTTTTTTGAAGGTTTAAATATTCAGTATTCCTTTCTTTTACGGACACCACAAAAGTGAGTGCATAGTAAATAGACCAATATATTTATTAAATAAAAACACAGGGAAGGAGAAGGGCCAGGTAGGCAGGCAGGCTTGTGTTTGATTATCTGGATGATAATAACTACACAAAACCCTGGCAGGGGTTTTCCTTTTGCTTGTAATATATGTCTCCACTTCTGTAAGTAACACATACACTGGACTTAAGCCCAATCCTGATTAGCCAGTAACCAAATGCAAGACTCACACAGTTGAAGATTTTTGGATAGAATTCATGGATAATTACACTTGGAAACACTTGCGAGAAATATACAATGTAGGTATAAAAATATTTTTATTCCTTTTTTTAATTTTGTCCAAACTTGCTACCCAAACTGTAATTGAGCTGCACTGCTGATAAAAGGCATACTAACTCTTCAAAATAGGTTTGTTTCAAAGAAAAGAAAATGCCAGAGACATCAGCTTTCTTCCTTTCCAAAATAACATGTTTTTGGAATAACAAATGTGGCTATTTTTCTTTACTGAAGCCAAAATCACCACTTATCAGAGTGCTTCTTTTATCATTTTCTCCAACTGGGTTGCCATTCTTTCATCCTAAATCTAAAGACACCTATTTATGCTTCCATTGTAATAATTGATGAGCACCCAGAGGTTCTTGCTAGGCACAATGTTAGTTTTTATCTTCATAAGGTACTTGCTAAAGAGTAATATTCCAACTTCCAGAATTGCAGTGATGATAAAAGATACATTAAATTAAGCATGTACAATTAAGGCTACTCTCTGGTTTACTAATTTGACTAGAGTGGATTTCACTGTATGCTTCTTCCTGAGCATTTTGGTGGCAGAGCAGGATAATATAGCATAGCAGTTCGTCTAGTAGCTACAACACAATAGACACTTCGGTCAGATAATCCTTTGCTTTTAAAGGCTTGTTCCGCACACTGTAGGATGTTTAGCAGCATCGCTGGCCTCTACCCACTAGATGCCAGTAGTACATTCTCCCTTACAAATTGTGACAACCAAAAATGTCTCCAGACATTGCCAAATGTCAAAGGGTGTCAGTGGGGGCAAAATCCCTCCCAGTTGAGAATCACTGGGTTAGAATACAAACCCAGAAACCAGATTTACTGGGTTAGAATGCTAGATCTTTAAATTTTTAGCCATGCGATCTTACACAATTGAGTCTACGCATGCATCAGTTTCCTGACGAGTAAAATGGCAATAATAGTACTTTCCTCAAGGCAGTTGTAGTGAAAGTTAAATAAATGAATCTATATAAAGCATTAAGAGAGCACTTGGTATATAGTGAGCATTATAGAATATTTAGCTGTTATTATTATTTATATTATGTTAGAGTTTATCATATCTTATCATATATTATATTAAAATGAAGGCATGGATTCTTTCTCATGTTTGTCACTAAATAGTGAGCCAACTAGGCAAGACACTTAACATTCAGGGTTTCAGCTTTCTCATTAATAAATGAAAGGATCCGATCAATGTTTGCTGGTGATATAGTATAGTCATGTGGTTAAGAGCTTGAGCTCAGACTGCCTGGGTTTCATCAGTGATTTGGCCTTGGACAGATTACCGAATTTGTCTAAACTTTGCTTTATGAATCTACAAAACCTGGATAATAAAAACCCAACTCCACAGAGTTACTGTGAGAATTAATTGAGATGATGTAGATCAAATCTCAACAGAGTATTCAAGCACATAGTAAATGCTCATTATATGACACCTATTGTTATTGCTATTAACTTACCCAGCTTTCGAAGTAAATGTATCTATTAGAGGGAGGGGAAAATAAGTCATTTAAAAGAGTAGCCTCAGTGGAGCATGTAGAAAAGGGAAAGTGTCAGTTTGTATTTATATAGTTTTGGTTCTTATTAGAAATAGCGTGACCAAGAGTAAAAAGAGAAACCTATTTTCCTAGATACCATAAAGGTCAAAGGATAATGACTATTTGGAAAAGGGCCTCTAGGTGACTTGGAATATGACAACGGTGGGCTAATAACCTTTTAGGACAGACAATAATAAAACTGTATAGATAAATTCCCTTCATCACCCAGAATGACGTACTCACTAGGTCCAAGAAGAATATTCCCTGGTCAGGGCCATCAGGAGGCATAGTGACCTCCAAAATTGGAAGCTACATGAAGAGCTCTCTCTCTCTTGTCTACTGCAGTATTTCCAGTGACTAACGCACTACAATGCACACAGCAGGTATTCCATAAATATTTATTGACTGACGATCTCAGTACCAGTGTTCCAATACTTGCCAGAATTTCTGGCAAAGATGCCAAGCAAGCACATTTAGTAGCCAAGTCTACTGGGAAATGTTTACCTTAAGATATCTTTTGGGGGGACACTCTTAACTGTAATTTTTAGAGGCCAGCCTATCCAGAGCTAACCATGGATCATTTTTCATCTCAGAAAAGAAAAACCACTCTCTTCATCAATGGCAACTGCCAGAAGCATCAGGAAAGAAGAGATGATACAGAGGTCTTGGGCAGCAGGAGAGCAGTATTCTTTGAAGGCCTAGGATACGCCACAGATCCTAATATTTGAGTCATTAAGGGGAAGCAGTAATAGCAAAGTTCCAGACTTCACTGTACTGATAATGGTCGTAGCAAACATTCAGTGGAACCATGAGGTTAATGTCTGGGAGCTCCAGAATGCACATTTTCACCTCTAGTGGTAGGAGATGTGGAATATGGAAGTTACCAGATTGACTCAGGGAATGATTTTTAGAACTGTGTCAGTTATAAAGTGATTGTAAATTTGAGAGACAATGATGGCCAGAGAATACCCGCAAAGACCATTCTGAGTACCTGTGGTGATAAACTATCTATAGGATAAGAAACACAGGGTATTTCTATTGCCAGGGTGACCTGACAGAAACAGTGAGAGACATTCAACTCTATACCCACCCCATTAGAGATCTGTGGAGAGAAACATGGCTATGTCAGCCCAGAGCTAGAGGGCCAGAACAGTTGCATCTCATATGACAACTATGACCCAGCATTAGTAACTTTCTAAAGTACTGATGCATTTAACTTGCATGTTAAGAAAGATTATGAAGACAGATCTGGGTTTAGCAGCAAAGAGTTTCTTAACCAATTAGTGACGAGTGCCATAAATACAGGGGGGTGGGAGTAATAACAACTCAACTACATATTTGCTATGCTTGGCTCAGAAACTGAAGTAAACCTATAAAAATCAGATCCTCTCCTTATTTGTTGTCCTGTGGACCCAAAGATTGGAGTTTATGTACCCAAAAAAGACAGGAACCCAGCCAGCCTTTTGTAGCAGCCTAAGTGGTCTAATAAAAGACTCAAACTTTACAGTGCTTTGAGCTGTTTTTAGCAGCATCTCTGGAAGGCATTTCCCTTGCTCGCTGCTTGCCACCCAGACACCAGCAAAACAAAGACATCCTAAAGGGCAAAATGAAAAGTCTGATTGGCCATAGCATGAGAGTAGTTCTACATCTACAAAATATTGCTGCTTAATTTGAAATACCATAGATAATTTGTTCTGAATATACTTTGCTTTGGAGATGCACTGCAGATAGAAGAGTGCTGGGATTGCAAGAGCAATGGGAAAAGTAGTGAATGATTCCCATGCCACCTCTGCATTTTTCTGCTTTTCAATTTATTTTTGACCATCTTCAGAGACTTTATGACATGTGTCTATGTCTGGATAATTCTAAATATATGTTTACTTTTAAAGGTGGATACATCTCATAAGATTAATTAGATAAGTGGGAAAAAAGCAAGGTTGAAAAAGAATAGCGGTTCATGCAAATCTCTAAAGAGAACAATTCTCATCCATGGAAAGTGTTAACATCACTCCTGCATCAACAAAGGGCAGGTCATCCTTAAGGCATCTGCTGAGACTGCAAGCCTCTTGCCTCAGGTATTAAGTGTGTGTAATCTTCATAACCACAGGGTATCCAACTATCAGATCTATAATGTATAAGGGAACTCTGATGCTGATACTTCTTAGCTTCAGCTAGGAGAGAATGCTGCACTCATGCATGTATATATACATGTAAAGGGAGATACGCGAAGCACACTAGGTAGAAAGGAAGAATTATACAGCCTAATGTACATAAGAAAGATCCAATACTGCATAAGTCACAAAGACAGTGAAAACAGGCTCGGCAAGGTTTGATAGCAAAGCCAATACCCTGCATTACAGTCACCAGGCCAGAAATATACGGACAATGCTGTTACTTCATTTGCATTTTCTTCATATCAGAAAATCTATTTAAAAAGGTAGCCAGGAAGAATCTCTGCTTATATAAAATAATTATAATAAAAGCAAGAAGACCATTTGATTTGCCTTTATAACTAAATAAAGAAATCACAAACATTTATGGGCACTGATCTGCTGGAAAAAATCCATTCTTGACAGACACTTTAGTAAAGTGCATCATTTTAACAAACATGTCCACCTCCAAATGATCACTATCTACATCTTATTAGAGGGAACAAATAGATAATGCTTAATTAATATCTTTAGAATTAATAAAAACATCACAACTCAAGTATGTACACCTGATAATTAGAGATTACTATTCTACTACAAATAATTTATTGTAAAAAGAGAAAAGAAAAAGCTTTAGCTTGATTTACACTACAAGGATGCTATACATAAGAAATATATGTTTCTCAGAGTTAGGTAAAAAACATTTCATTTTATTATTTAATATTAACTTATATTGGAAGAAAATGGGGTGATACATTGTAAGAGAACCATTTAATTCATATCAGCTTAGTAAGATTAAAATATGGTCAAATAGAATTAATATAGGCCCATCTCTCAGATAATAAATTACGCTGTGCAAAATATTGTGTAACACAATACTCAAACTGAGAATTGCATAGAAACTATGGTTTCAAACGCTATAGTTAAATTCAATGTTTGTCTCTCTATTTCTCCATATTACATTCCTGCAAATCAAGTTCTGGTCCTACAATTGGAACCTTGTTACTCTGAATAATTCCATAAGAAACGGGAGATAGTTGGTCTGAGCAGGAATCTTTGAGAAACAAGTTCAAAGCAGACATCCTTCTAAGTGTAGCTTAAGGTTGTCAAAAATCTCTCAGCTGGTAGTGTTTGATGCATCTATTAAATAAACAGTTCCCAGCACGGCCTGGTGGCAGAAGACTTAGCCCTTTCCTAGCTAAGAGCTATAGGTAACAGGCTGGCTATCAGACTTAGGATGTAAACTTACCTTGAGAAAATGGTATTGGGCCAAAACATGTCCAGCAAATTACACCGGGACATGAAAAGTTCTGCATTTAGGTTCAGAATATCAACTACAGAAGCCCAGCATGGCAGAGGAGAGATATGCCTTAGCAGCAGATCATGAGAAAAGGATCTGAGAGTTTTCAGTCCACCACAAATTCAACAGTAGCCTCTGGTTTGATACATACCTGCTAAATGAACTAAGACAGAGCTTTGAGGAAATAAATGAGTTCCTGCATGCTATCGTGGTCAGAACACCTCTGGGACGTGTATTTGGGAATACTCCTAATTTCTTTTCCAGGAAAAAGTTGTAAGAAATATTTTATACCTTTCTTTGCTGTTTGGACTTTCAATCTTGCCTCTGTACTTTGTTTTCAGTTTATATTATCTTTTAATGGCAACAAAGATCCTCTGGGTTTTGAGGCTTGGGGCTTAACTTTTTATTAAATAATTTTCATTATTAAGGAACAAAACTAATAAATATCATTATAAAAAGTAACACCTAAATAACTTTCAAACACAACCAGAAATATCAATAGCAATAATGATACTGGCAAAAATAGCTACTCCTGGAAAGTTGTAGTCAGTACTGGATTCTGCATTTTAAGAGGAAATTACAAATCAGAGTAAGTTCAGGATGTTAATGTGGAGTGGGGTGACTGAAGCAACTTTACTTTAGCTTATTTGTTTGTTTGTTTTTGAAGCAGGTGTGTTAAGTCTGGAGCTGACAAGACACAAGAGAAAGAGAACAGTGCATGGTCTCTGGAACATGACTGCTTGGGTTTGAATCCCAGCACGACTAGTGCATGATGGAAATATAAGGTATTGTAAACTCTGTGATTGAGTTTCCTCATCTTTTAAATAGAAATAATAATAGCATTCACCCACAGGGATCTGAGAGTTCAAAGAGTTCCCCTATTTAAAGCACTTAGCTGAATGGCCAAAACAAAGCAAATGGTCATCACTATAATAGGTAGCAGCCACTGTTACTGTATTACTACTACTGCTACTATTACTACTGCTACTGCTACTATTACTACCACTGCCCTTATTATTAATGCTCCGGGATCGGGGACTCCACTCCCTCAGACGGCAACCCACTCCATGTTCAGGCATTTTCGGTGTAGTAAAAGACCATTAGCTTTGGATGCAGAAAAGCCCAAGCGCAAATCTCAGTTCTATCTGCTACCAGCTATGCAGCCTTGGCCAGTTACTCTAAGTCTCTTCCTCTCAATTACTGATGTGTAAAATAGGGATAAAAGTGCCTATCTGACCATTCAATAATTATGGATCAAATAAAGTAATCTACACCATGTCTAGCAAAATGCCCAGCACACAGTAGGTGCTTACCAGGAACAAATACAACCTGAACATAATAGATCTGAGACTACACCCTTATTTGGGGGGGAATGAAGGCGCAAAGAAGACAGGCAAATTTGGTCACTAACAATTAACTCTGCTGACCTGAGCACCAACGTCCTCCTCTGAAATTTGGTTTTAGTTCTCCCTCTGCAGCCACACAGTAATACAATTCCTGCCCCAAAGGACATCCTTCCAGAATGACTACTTGAAGAGGTAAGAAATAACACACACCACTTATTGAAACAATGAAATCAATTTTCCATATTTTTGGAGGTGCCCTTCCTCAATCACCGACAAAACAGTAAAACTTTAACAGTAAAAATGTCCTCCTTCTCCTCACCTATCACCAGAACATTTAAAATTAAAATTACTGAAGAGATTTCCATTTATGGAAAGAAAAGCAAAGAAGCAAGAGTATTTCCCCTTAAAAAAAAAAAAAAAAGAAAGAAACAGACCTAAATGAAAGTGTCTTTGAGAAGTAAGGGAGGAAGCAAGATCCCACTTTCTCCCTGTTCTGCCTCTCCTCCTTTGTGCTGTACTTTCAACACTTTAACTATTTGTATTGTCCTCTCTGGATAATGATCATCTCAGAGGGCCGACATTCACCCAGAGTGGATGCAACAGTTTATTACGCTTGTTGTCCTAGCCTTTAGAACAATCGATAACCCGAATGAAGAGTAATGGTTATTATAAAGCCAAACACAGGCTGATGATCCTTCCTTACTGATTATTAAATTTGCCTGCTGCTTCCTGCATATTTGTCTGCTACTGCCCTTGCTGCAATCAGCTGCACTCCTTTCCTGGAAGAACTCACAAGTCTACCCTTATCTTTAGGTAGGTCTCGTGCATATCCTCTCCTGAACAAGTCAGTGATGATTACCTGCTTCCACATCATATTTACTGGTTTTATTTTTGTCTCTAAGGCTAGTGGCAGGTGAATTATGCCTCATATTTAGTGATTTAGCCACTACTTTTAGTTATTTATAATCATACTTAAGTGTCTTTCCTTTTTAATCTACTTCTAAAAGGCTTAAGGTATCTCTTAACTGCTGACCCACTATTCTCACTCCTGAGTGTTTTAACAGCTTATATTTTAATCCCACTCCAGTAAAAACATGAGCAAAAAATGTTTTTTAAATGTTCACATGTTCAGGCACTTGGCGATTCAGTCAAGAAAAATTAACTGAGTATCAAATTAACACGAACATAATGTTAATGCGGCAAAAGTAAGATCATAAAGGGAGTAGAGAATAAATACAAAGATTTTGGAATGAGAAAGATCTAGACTCAAATTCTGGCTCTGCCATTTTCTGGTCATGTGACAATAGAGAAGTCAACTTCCTTAAGCCTCAGGTTCCTTGTGTATAAAATAGGGCTGATTATGTCTACCTTCTCAGATTATTATACATTATGAATATGCATACACATAAATCACTTCATATTTTTCATGTTCCACTGTATGAAAATGTGATTTTATTTTTCAAATAAATTCTAGATTTCAATTACAGTTTTGCAAATATATTTTCATGTAACTCATTCATTTCAAGTCAAGTCACCTCAATGATTTTGCATATTAACCAAACTATTATTTATTGTTCATTTATTTTAGTTTATAATCCCAACCTTCAAGTTGGACATACTTATTTCTTTCATGCATTATGAATAAAGTTTGAATTGAGTCCTCCATGATCCAATGCATCATCAAATGTATTAAAAATCTTTCAGAACCCACCTCCTTTAGAATTTTTGGTTTTGTTTTCTTAATGGTATAATCAAAAGAACATGAAATCTGCAAGAAATTTCTTAGCTCTGCTTCTGAAAAACTGTGATCATGAACATGGTATTTAATCCCTCTGAGCTTCAGTTGCTTCATCTTTAAAATGGGCTTCATAAACTGTGCTTTACTATTTAACTTCCTTCTTTTGAGATAAGGTTTTATGTATGTGGAAGTGCTTTGCAAACACTAACAACTAACAAGAAAAAAGCTATCAATATTCTTTTTGCAGATTTTTGCTATTTTCTCCTTGGTTATTCTTTTGAATATTAGTAACAAATAAATGCATGCTTTTCTCTTCAAAATATTTGGAAATAGTGTTTATGTTTGGAATTGACATGAAAGTACACTGTAGGAAACAGATTAATTTGAAAAGATCCAGACATTTTTTGATTCTATAACTTGATGATTCTGATTTGATTGGGTTTTTTTCCTTCATGAGCTAATCACATAATTGCAAACTAGTAGATTATTTTATGCAAGAAGATTGTTCCACAAATTAGGTCACTGTCATTTATCATTACCATTTCTTTTCAAAACATATCAAATCTTATGATCTGTTAACACCCGCCTCAGTGTATATCATTTTATTTCACTCAAATGAACATCATGAATAATTGCAAAGACCTAATCAGGAGATAAATTTTTAAATTCTTTGTAAAGTACATCCATGCATATCTACAATGATCAAGGCCAGTATAGCAACAACTAAAAAGAAAAATGGTGACTTCAGAGCTCTCCAGGGAAGAGACGAATAGGCTAATTTGGTAGTCATGCCTCTTTAATAATGCTGGAACTTCATATTACCTTTTCCTGCCATTATTTCGTATTTATTGATCTTATCTTCATACTGGGATTAGAATATAAACTGTTTCATTAGGAACTGTTTCTCTATAGGCTCTATGCTTTCTTTCACTATACTTTGTTTTCACTATACTTTGTTTTCACTATAGGCTCTATGCTTTCTTTCCCTTCCAAACCCATCATGTGCAAAAACAGGCCTGATTGGGGAGTGGGTGCGGCTCAGTGGTTGAGCACCTACTTCCCAGGTACCTCCAAAAACCAATCATCCAAACAAACAACAACAACAAAAATATGCGACTGATTCTGAAGGGTCGTAGAAGCCTGACAATCGTGAAAGATAAAGACTAATTCAGAGGAAAATTTAAAATAAGCCTAAAAATATGGATGCACTTTTGTTTTAGGAACCTCTACCTGCTCCTATATCCCTCCCTGCCACCCTCAAAAAAAAAATAAAAAATAAAAATAAATAAGAATAAATAAATAAAGAGTTATGGACAAGGGGGAAATGAATAACAAGCTTGTACTATAATTATAGATGAGGACCAATTGGTACTTTTGTAATTACTAGGCTCTAATCATGCCAGACAAAGTCCCTTCCCAAACAGCATCTCTCTCTAAAGCCACCAGAAGGCATATAAGGATACAACTATTAAGCAGAGAATGGCTGCACAAAAGCTGGGTGAATTCACAATGGGATGCACAAAGCATGAAACACTCAGTGCCCCTGCAATAATTACCTTTGTATACTCCTAAAGCTCAAAAAAATCCTGGGACCATCCTGCCCAATCCCCACGAATTTTCTGGATAAAACTGCTGCCTCTTCATAGCAATGCCGGATAGAATTGTCTTTTCTTGTCCCTATGAATGCCACTTAATAATATATCTGACTTGCCGGTTGCCTAAAATTAAGAGTTTGAATAATGATAACTGAGAAAACTCCACTAAGAATCAACAAAGTATCTCTCATTTCATAGCATATTCTCAGTAAAATAGGGATTTAAATCTTGCCCAGAGTTCCTGTATTTGAAGTGTGAGGGAAGGAAATAAATGGGTTAAAATATACAAAAGTATCCAGCACACTGCTGTGGCGATGCTGAAAAATGAACAGATTTTTTTCCTATTAATTTAAAGGATTTACCGGTGTTGGGAAGGCATCTTACATATATAATCAAGATACAGCAATTAAGGGACAATAAAAACAAAACATTTCATGTGAAAAGAAAAACTCAGGAAAACATACACAGTAAAGAAAATATGATGTATAAAAATGGATATTTAAAAACAATTGTGAGGATATATGCATTTATATAGTTACAGTCAACTAATGATTATGAAAAAATCAGTATCTATAAAAATATTTAAAAAGAAAAAGAAAATCTTTGATATTAGTACATAAATATATGTAAGACAAATACATATAACTAGTTAAGTACAAAGAAAACTGATCTCAAACCTCTGACATTAAGACACCAAAATCAAAATGGTTTTAATACATGAAATACTTTACTGCTGCTTATTTCACATCATAATGAAAGTAAAATGTATGAAGCTAACTGGTGATGCCCCAGATTGTATAATCCTACAAAAGACATTAACAGAAGCTCTAAAAATCTAATTAAATTTTAGAGTGCTAGTAATGTCGCCATAAGGCCAATGTAAGCTATTATCTACATTAATAAAAATTAAATTCAGACTGTATCCATATCTGGATAATAATATACCTGGTTTCAAGGTCACATTTGCTTCCTTACTTAAGGATATTTCTTCTCTATTCTCATAAATCTAATTGATTAATCATGAAAGGGAAAACCAAGTCCCTTCTCTTGTATATCCATTCTTCTTTTAGGCCATGGAAAAGGGATTGAGTAGCTGCCTTCCCAATTTCGCAGTCAGAGTTAACACCTCAGGCCACCTCCACCCTCCCTACCTGCTCCTCCTACAGCAGGAATGCCTCTGTAATCTCTGCCTTTTCTTTCTTTCTTGAACAATTTGAGTGGTGGGCTCAAGAGACCTCCATTGGGTAAGCAGCTCTCTTAGTCCTCCACCTGGCTAGCCCTGAGTCAGGTAGGATGTTCCTAGGTATCGGTCAATTCAAAGAAGCTAATGGTGTGTTATAGGTGGAATAACTGTGTCCCCAAAAAAGACATGTTCAAGTTTAACCCTTGGCCATGAATGTGACCTTATTTGGAATAGGGTCCTTGAAGATGTGATTAGTTCAAATGAGGCCAACATGGATTAGGGTGGACTCCAATCCAACATGACTGGTGTCCTTAGGAGAAGGGATAATTTGAGACAGACAGACGTGAGAGAAGGCCATGTGAAGACAAAGAGGCAGAGCCTGGAGTGAAGGCCAAGGATTGTGGGCAAACCCCAGAAGCTAGAAGAGGCAAGGGAGGATTCTACCCTATAGGTTTCAGAGGGTGGACAGTCCTGACGCACCTTGATTTCGGATTTCTAACTTTTAGAACTGTGAGACAATAAGTTTAGCTTACTTTAAGCCACCAAATTTGTGGTACTTTGTAATGGCAGCCCTAGGAAAGTAGACAGCTAGGGTGGGAAACTCTATTTTTGGCTTTTGGCCCAGGCCAATTTTACTCATCCTGTTTCAGTAGGGAGCCTGTACTTTGTGAGTTATTCAAATTCCATAAATAAAACTTTGAGTCACATTTGGCTTCTTAGTTCTCTTTTTCAACTGGTAAGAACCTGGGTTGGAGGCAAGGTGTGACTGACAGGACCTTCACACCTCCAAGGAATTCCACTGCAAAATCACCACTTTAAATCTGTCACTATGCTATCATGCTAATGTGCAGTATCAAGAATCAGTATAACCCCCCAAATTTAAAAAAACATTACACAAACACATCTCCTCCACTCCCCACCCTCCCCCTCAAACCTGGCTGGTATCTTGACATATAAAAAATATATATGTTATTTAAAGTTAATTATAGAGAAAATGCCTAAAGACAAATTCAATTTGTCTAACTTGTATTTTAAGAACTTGGGTGTTTTCTTTGTCTTTTTCCCTACATTTTACTGTATCTAATGGCCTCTCTTTCTATCATTTGGTCTCAGATAGTAGCTCCCAGTTTTTCCCTCTTTGCTTGACCTCTGGGCATGTTGCTCTTCCTCATTAGTGCAAGCTCATTCTCCATTTCTGCTCCCTTTAGATTGAGCTGCCTATTCTCGGTCATTGAAACTATGTTTCAGATAATGATCCTAAAAACGACAATGCCTGCCTCTATTATTTTTTCCCTCTTTGAAACTTACATGCCCCCAAACATCAACCAACCGAGGAAAATCTATAGTCTCCAGGTTTTCCTTAGCTCCCAGTATCACCCTTTGACCAGAGTTATATAAGTAATAAGTATTCCCTTAAAACTGTGACTTATGGTTTGGCAGTGGACATTCAAGTGATAATCCAACAAAAGTAAAGGAACATGGGCTAGGATGGACATTTAATGTGAAAGCATCTGGAGACAGGAGTGACCCTTGCATGGATTAGTGTTTATGATAAAAATGGCAGCTCCTATTTCTATGGTACGTCGCTATTCACACAGTGCTTTCATAATACATTCTCATTTATTCTGCACAAACACAAATAAGATTTTATCACCCTCAGTTAATAGGTGAGCACACCTGGGCTGCTGGACAACCAGAGCAGACTTAACAGAGGAAGTAATCTATTCTCTAACTTGCCATAGTCGGCGCTTGGTAACGTGCTGAAGGGTTAAGTGTGATACAGCTGGCAGAACTACAAGTAAAGAGAGAAGTATGTGTGTTGTCTGCCCAGTATCCGTTGAGAAAACCATCTCTCCCAGCTCCATAAGACTCTGGGAGAGGAAGGGCTGTCAATTAAAAGCCCAGGGCCCAGACATAGGAACCAGACTAGTCAGTATTCCATGCCCTATCAAATCCTTCAGAGACCTTTTTGGTGTTTAATTCGGATCCTGGGGAGAAACGGGGTTTTTTCTAAAGTTCATTTGAGTTGGGTTTCTATAGCATGCAACTGAGAAGCACTAACTTCGCATAAAAACCCCTATCACTCCATTGGTAGAGAAGGGCTTCTTTTCCCTCCCACCTGTATTCTTACTTGTTTTCCTGCTCCTGAGAAATGCATACACTTACCATTCCAATTCAACACTCTAGTTCATGGTTCTCTGGTTACCCGATGTCTGATTAATGGCATTTCTGAAAGTCCATTAAATCATTTGCCTCAGGCTTGTGACTTACTCCTCTTGTGTGCCCCTGAGCTTCTATCTCACCACCAGATTCACACACTTCCTGCTCTAAGCTGGGCTGTGCTCACCTCGTCCTAGGGGACCATGTGGCCATCTGAAGATCTTAGTACCCATGAGCCCAGCAGGCATAACTCTTCCTGCATTTTCATGCAAAGATCCCTTCAGGTATTTATTTTAAGGGACGTGTAGCACCGTGGTTAAGGGCATTTGCTTTTGTACCAGACAGGTCTGGATCCAAGTCTTGATTCCACCTCTTACGAGCTGATTGTCCTTCAGTAAGCCTCTCATCTATGCTAAACCTGTTTCCTTCTTCTTAAAATCAGGATAATCATACTATTTATACTTAACTGGGATCTTGAGGGATTGAAAGGGATAATGCACGGGAAGTACTCATGACAGTACCCGAGACATAAGTTCTCAATAAATTTATTCAAAAATATTTATTGACTATAGGGATATTGAGTATAGTGAGAGTATCTCTTCTGTATTCTCCTAGGTGTTGTTATAAAGATACACAAAACATAGTATTTGTTCATGTGGATCTTACATTGTAATAGAAGAGGACAGACAATAAACAATCAAACAAAAGAATATATAATATGAATATAGGATATAATATATTTAAATATTAGAATTTTATTTTTAAAAAACTGAGTTTTAGGCTTTTTGAGGAGTAACTACTTCAGCCCCACTGCTGTATACTTAACAAATGATACAGAAATAATAATTATAGCTTAATTATACCACTAAATGTTAAAGATACTAGATTATTAGAATACACCAAAATCTAAGATTGGCAAGCAACATTTGAACTCACTGGGTATGTACTGAGAATATAATACAACCAGGGCACTATGCTTAGGATCCTTAAACATGGGGAGGAGGTGTTGAGGCAAGATACTACTACAAACAACGAATAAGGGAACAAATGTGAAATAGGTATCCATTTATTGTGTTGACTGGAAAGAAGGCAAGCAAGAGTCACGATTATAGAGGCAATTAGGGAAGGAAATATCATACATAGATTGTCAGGCATATGCAGCATCAAAAATTTTTTTATTGAACTCAAAACAGAAGTAAAATGAAAACAAGCCTTGGGTCACATAAGCAAAGTTAAGAAATTTGGGCTTCATTTGGTAGCCAATGGAAAACCACAAACAAGACTCAGCCTGCATTATAGAAAAGCTCTGATCTGGGAAATGAACATTGGGAGCAAGAAACTGAACACAGAGAGAATAATTAGAAGGCGATAATAGTCCAGGAGATAAATTATGGAGTCCTAAACCAGACAGTGGCAGTAGTGGTGCAGAAATGAGAACAGATGGAAGAGACAGAGATTTTGCAAACTTTTTCTTAAAATGAAAAGAGTTTTCAAGTTGTTGGGAAGTATACAACAAAAAGTGCTTTAACTTTTTAAAAATGCAAAGCAGCTGTAATAACTTGAAATTCAGAATAGCATAAAATCACTGTTTTCGGAAGCAATTTAACTGTATAACCTCCTTACATATATGTGGATAGATAACCTCACATGTTCACTTAGACATACACTGATAAAATACACACACACAGATGTACACATACACACACAAAAATACTGAGACATAACAAATAGCAAGGATATAATCACCACTGTTTTGCAAACATTATTTTCTTGTTCTAGAAAGATACATGGCTTTCACTGCAGTACTTCAATTCTCCTATTCTACAGAATAACCGGTAAGTAGTATGCACACCCAGAGGCAGCAGTATTCTTGCAGTAGTTTGATACTCTATGAAGTGCCAGCATCTCACATGTTGTTTAATAAAGCTGTAAAATGTTCTTTAAATGTTACTGGCTCTTCCAGGTAAAATTACATTTCTGATAGAGTAGAAGCTAGTCATGACTCCGCTCAAGATAAAAATGTCATTAACTCATGCCGTCATTTAATTGTACCTGCCATAATTTTTAAGGTCTTTTGGACTTCCTTCCAAATGAAACACCAGCAGTGGCTTCCTTATATTGTAATTATGTATTAACATCCATGTAGAAAACACACTAAACCACTTTTGTTCAGTGGTTAAAAGACTCTGGAGCTTATCTTCATGGATTCAAATCTGGGTTCTATCTCCTACTGAGCTAGATATCTCAGGCAAATTACTTAAACTCATGGCCTAAATTTTATCTTTTTTTCAAATGAAAGATGATAATTATACATATGGCAATTATATGTAGTGTATATAAATAATAATTAGATGTAATATATACATATTATGTGTTTAAATATATATATGTATCTCAGAAGAGTGACTGTTAAATAGTGAGTGCTAACTCATTTCTGCTACTATTCGTTTTTTCTATTTCATTATTTCAAACTATTTTGTTATTACTACAACTTTGCTGTTACTGTAGCATACTTTGAAAGTCCTAAGATACTATGATAATAGTATCTTTTCCATTAAAAAAAAGAAATGTATCAAGGTTTGAGGTTTGATGGTCCCTTTTGCTCAGGATTTTTTTCTGCAGCTTAACTTGACAAAGGCTGGCTGACACTAGTATTGGCAATAATTGGAGAAGTATGGGCTAGAAATACAGTCTCTGCCTTTCAGAAACCTACAGCTCAGAAAGGAAAAGGCATGAGGACAAAGAGCTCTAATAAAGAACAACATAGAAAACAGTGGTACAAGCAGGGCGATGTAATATACAGTGAAGGGGGTTACTCAATCTCATGGTTTTGGTGTTGGTAAAGAGAATGGGTTCAGGAATCATGTGGCCTGGTCTAAATCTCAAGTCTACCTCTTAGGAGATATATGTCCTACTTAACTCCTCTGAATCTCAGCACTGTAGTAGTATAGTACTTAACACAAATCAGACTGCCAGGTGATCACACAGCATGAGCTATGTGATCTTGGGCACATTCCTTAACCTCTCAATGTTTCTTTCTCCTTTGTTAAATGGTGCTAATAGCACATACTGCATTGGGCTGTGATGAGGATTAAATGAGCAAATAGAAGTAAATGTACTTACTTAAAACTGTAATTAGCACATAGCAAGAATACTTTTGTTTCACTGGAAACCGTGACTAATATACCATGTTAAGACAAATGAAGGAGACTTGCAGAGTAGTTATGCTATAGATTCAGAGTCTGAAAGCCTGAATCAAAATCCCAGCTCAATCACTTGTTTGCTTTGTGACCAGGAATAAGTCATCTACTTCTCTGGGTCTCTAGTTTTCACCTGCAAAACGGTAGCATAGCTGTTTGTATTGTTCTTCCTCTGGATATTCCTTGCTCATCTAATACACCCTAGTTTACTAACGAAAACCCTCAGAAAAGAAGGGAGTTAGAAGCCAGTAGGTCAGATTTAACTTAATTTTTTCCAAGATTTTCGGACAAGAGTTTCTTCAACCTATCTTTGCCCCTTAAGACACATTTAGCATTGTCATTTTCAGAGTGAAAAACGATGAGGGCTCAACCAACAAGATGCTGATAGCACAAAGCAAAACATATGCTGATGTGATTCATCTAAGTATCAAACCTAAGTAAACTCAGTGTGTTTATTTATAGCAGGAGGTATTTTACACTCAGAGAGACAAGCTACAAATCAGATTCTGAATTGATTCAAGGACAGCAGGTAAAGCTACGAATGAGTTGGAAGACAATGTATTGGAAGATAAGAATTTACTGAATTTGAGTGAAAGGAATCAGAGAGAAAAATGAGAAAATAATTGGTATGAATAAAACCAGCCCTTTAAGAAAGACATCATTTAAATGGGACAGAGACAATACTCCCTAAAGCTCTGGAGGTGATGGAAGAGAAAAACAGATTCTGCATTCAAGTCACACTGATACCACATTTGTCTGTCTTTGCACCAGTGTGGCATGGCTTGTTTTAACATATGTACAGTAGTCTAGAAGGGTACACTAATAAAAACAGGACTGTTTTTATTAGTCCCCTCTTTCCCGAGCTACTGGCCCCTTCCCTACAGTCTCTCCAAGGTCACAAAGCATTTTGAGATTGCTATCTCTATAAGCAGAGCTACAAAATTATATATTTAAGATTATAGATTTAATACTTAAATCTAATTTAAATTTAAAATTATAGATTTAAGAACCCAAACAAGATCAGAATAAGAAATATAGTATTCTTTCATTCATCCATCCATACAGTCGAACCGCTGAGTGTCTCCTACACAGTAGGGTCTCTACTGGGTGCTATAGGAGAGAGAAAGAAGAGCAGGTGATAGTCACTGACCTCAACGACCTCACAACTCAGATGAGGGAGACATATGCAAACAATCTGGGTTAACCTACACTTCTGTGCAAAGCCTTAAACTGATGTTTGGGTCATCGCTAAGTGTGAGTAGAGGAGGAAGTGCTAGAGAGAGATGGATTTTGGAAGCTCCAGCCAAACATGCTGCTTTGCAAATATAGGTAGCAGGAGAAAGGTGTTAATGTTATGACAAATAGGATCAAGGAAGAAAGGTTAAATATTAGAGTCACACACACAAAAATGCAAATGAGAACTAGTCAATTTTTATTCACAAAGACTCTAGCACTATCAATGGTTACAGCCAAGTCTTTCTTTGGGCTTTTATTTGAAAGCTTATGCTCAATTTTCAGATAGATTTTAAACTTAGTTTTATCAAGGGATACAAATGTAATACCAATTAGCAATACATTAACTCTGATAGTAAAAATACAAAATAAAACAAACTGTTTACAATGGAATCACTTAAGCAAAAGAGTGACATGGTTTTGTGGGACATTAATTCATTTGACTGACCATCCATCTACTCACACACCACTTACCAATACTTATTAAGCACTAGGCTGAACTTAGAAAAATCTGAACTTCATGTGAACTTAGGTCAGCTAGCAAGGCCCTATGTGACCTAACCCCTGGCAGCCTCTACAATCTCCATGTTCCCTCACTCACCACATCCCTCCTCACTGGCCATCTCTGTCTTCTTGCAATATAACAACTCAATCCCACCCTGGGGGCTCTTAAAGTTGTTTCCCCTTCTGCCTGAAGAGCTCTTCCAGATGATCTTCGCAGAAAGGAAAACTCCTCATCCTTCCGTTCTCAGTTCTACATCACCTTCTCAAAGAGGCCTTTCCTGGCAACATATCTAATAATTGCCCCTGCCTCTCCTCCTAGGTCATTCTCTATTTTTATCCTGATTTATTTTATCTTCATTGCCCTTTTCATTACCTGACATTATAATATACATTGTCAACCTTTTGCCTCTCTTACTAGGATATAAGCAAGGCAGGGGTTTTTATCCATTTTATTCATAGCGTATGTCCACTGAGGTAATGGTGCCAGGCATGAAGTAGTCATTTGGAAAGTACTTGGTGAAAAATAAAAACGAGCTCACAAATATATATAAAATGACTGTGCCACGGAGGAAAGATAGATGGCCCTTTGGAGAATATAAAAAGGGATTGGCTCTTCTGGAAGGTTTCCTGAGGAAATGATATTCAAACTTAATCATACATTTGTTTATCAGATAAACTATGCAAATCAAGATGGTCGCACATAGCCTAAAGCCTAGAAAGAAACAAGATAAACAACACACAAGTCCACTTATTCACAAATTAAACTGGTTAATGAAATTAAAAGGGACTGCCTAACTAAATGAAGAGGAAAAAACATCCATGTGCACTCCTTTCCGTGCCCACTATAGGCACGCTGGGATAGCGCCCTGCTCTGTAGGCAAGGACAGGTCTGCCAAGAGATCAGACGCCCAGCCTTGGGGAGAAGGTTAGGTAAGCCCTGAAACACACATTTAAATTTTAATTTAAAATTACTGAGGAATGATATCAAATGGATAGAAATATTCCTTCTTACTGTATCATTCTGATTTTTGATGATTTGTATGGAAGCCCAATTCTGACTATAAAAAGGCTGCTAGATTCTTTTTTTAATATATATTTTTTTATTTTTTAAAAGATACTTAGATTACATAAATGTTACACAAAAAATATAGGATTTCACATATGCCCCACTCCCCACACCTCCCATACCCTCCCACATAAACAACATCCTTCATTAGTGTGGCACATTGATTGTAATTGATAAACGCATCCTGGGCATTGCCACTGAGTGTGGACCATAGCTCACATTGTAGTTTACACTCTCTCCCACACAGTTCCGCCAGTTTTAGGAAGATATAAAAAGGTCTATATCTGTCATTGCAATGTCATTCAGGACAATTCCCAAGTCCCAAAGAAGCCCCCACATTACACCTGTCTTTCCCTCTCCCTGTCCCCAGAGCCTCCAGTGGCCACTGCCTCCACATCAATGCTGTAATTTCTTCCATTGCTAGAAACACAATAAGTCTACAGTAGAACATCAGTAAGTCCACTCTTAGTCCATAGTTCCTTCTCCAATCCTGAGGACTCTGGGATGGTGATGTCCACTCTACCACCTAGACTATTAAGAGAGAATGCTAAGAAGCTACCAAAGGGCAATCACCCTTGCAGCTAATGGGAGAGAAAGGTACCGACAGCAAAAGATGGGTGGGTAAAAGTGAGAAAAGAATGGAAGCAAACTCAGGTGACCTGTAGGAATCTGGTGGTCCTGCCTGACAATTGGGACCACAGCATACATTTCCTACATCATTTCTTACTCAACATTAGATGGATCACCAGAAGCCAAAATGGAACCAACTGCTCAATTATACTGAAGAGAGTGCCAAAGAAACTCTTATAGTGCTTCCACTGGACTTCCTCTTCAACCCTTCCTGCCTACATAATTCCCTTAAGTAAATTATTTTCCATAAGTAAGTTACTACTTTCATGTTAATTACTTCTCCTAAATAAATTATTAAAAAGGAACAAAAGGCTTTCACCCCTTTAGGATATATTTCTTCAGAGATAAAGAAACAAGTACACTTTCCCTTACTATTTCAAAAACGTTTGATAATTTAGGATTCACATCAGACACAATTAAAGGTAAGCTTCTAAATCTTACCTATCACAGAAATAGTAGCAGTGGATATAACACTATTTATATGTCACCATTTAAACTAAGTACTTCTAGATCCATATAAAAGAATAAAACTAAGGAAGTTGAATATTACAAAATCCTACATTATAGTATATTACTTTTTTTTGGCCTAATTCACAAAATTCCTAACATAAAACTTTATTGATATGTTGGGGGAGGGGAGTAAATGAGAAGATTATGGTAATTCAATATTTAAGGAGTGTGAGATAAAAGAAATAGAAAACACAGACAAAAACAACCTTGCTTTCTGCTTCCATTGGAAAAAAAAATGTCTTGAAATTGTAGGTATCAAGATAATTCTCAATATTATCTAAGGCCTGGATTTTCTTCATCTTATATTTAGAAACAATTCATATTATCTCTTGGGTTAGATATATTTGCGTATATTTTTATGGTCCACAAGTTATTAGGCTTTTTGTTGTTAGATTTTTGCAATTCCAGACCACTATAAAAAGTCAATTACCAGCTGAATTCCATACTGGATTCTGAGTTAAGATTTCAAAGGTATATTTGAAACAGGAGACTAAGATAAAATGTAAATAAGTGATCAAGAATGACATAGGATCTGTACATTTTCACAAGACTGTAGAAAGATCTGATTCAAAGATAGCCTAAGTTTCTATTTTATAAAACTTATTTCAACATGTATTTTTCATTATAGATTTTTATTTCCATATCTTAGTAAATCCCCTAAGATTTACTTTAAACAGCACATTCAAATACAAGTTTACAGAATATTAGTTACTGAAAAGAGGAGAAAAGCAGGAGGTGAAATTGGGAAAATATCACATTAGTAAGAACGAATTCCAAATGAAGATTAAATCAGAAATGAAAATAAAGCATTTTTTTTAAATTACGTTTTTCATAGAATTTTCTATTTATATAAGAAATTCACTACATGCAAGGCTTTGCCTTAAACTCACATCTACCTGTTTTGTATATTGCACAGTTGCTGACAATTTCTCAGTGACTGTAACAGGTTCCCTCCCTCCTACCCATGTGCCAAGGACCCTGAACAAAACGGGGAAGAGAAGATCTGGAGCTAGGTCTTCCCAACCCGCCTCCTATAGGCAATTACTAACAATTAGTCACACTGCCACACTAAGTAACTCTCTCTTTGCACCTGCAAAAACTATGTTTGAATGCTACAGCTGAAGCCACTGCAGGAATCAAAATTAAATTTGAACTGAAAATCTAGCCTAATACCTTATTTATTACCTGCTACTCTCCAGAACAGATTATGTGAAGGAGAGGTCCCCAAAGGTTATACTTTATCTTCAGTTTGTTAGAATATTTCCCCATGAAGAACAGCCTCTTTGGGGTACAGATAATATTGGAATATTGAGAAATACAGCTGTATTTCTCTAGGCACTATTGCAAACAATGATGATTCAACCAGACTATACACCTTGTAAGGCTTTTCTTTTTTTAATTTTTAAGAAGACAACCTTCCTTCTTTGAAAATGTTACTTTTCAATCACACATTAATACCTGTACTTATTAATGCATATGATATTCCACTCCTCACTATAATGGGCTTCTTGGGGGCTCCCTTGAATTTATCTAAATGTTCTCCCTCTGTTTTACTTAGTAATTACTGAATATAAAATACAGCAACTCATTTTTATCTGAATGGTACTCTGTTATAAATGAATTGAATCCCACGCAAGTAAGTAGATGGTTAATGGTGACTGGAATATGGAGTAGATCCAGGGCACCATAAGGCACCAATTCCAATCCTAAATTGACTATTCATCAAGCAAAGGACCTTGGACAAGTCACTTATCCTCCTTTTATATCCATTGAATGGATGGATAGATGAAAAACAAAAAAAGAAGAATTCAGAACGTTTTGGTTTTGTAATGCACAGACACCCAATTATCCAAAGACAAACACACAAGTCTATGCTCAAATGCACTCATACATATACGTCCTTTGGTCCCTTTAGCATAACCTGCTCTGACCAATGAGGTCATGTTAAAAGTGAACTAAGAAATTGAAGATCTTGGGATTTATGGCTAATTCACAAATTATCTGCTCAGAATATTTATTATAGCTGTCTCTAAACAGTGACACAAATGGCACTCAATGACATATAATATTCATGGGGATTTGAAGATACATGAGTGATTTTCAAGTATAGCCTGTTACGGTGTGACAATCCTTCTGCAAGTACCTTTGCCAATAGAAACTAAAAAGTGAGCTGGACAGTAGACAAATATGACTGAATGTTAAGTACATCTCCAAAAATATAACATTTATGGAAAGAAAACTTTCCAGGTTTGTAGACCTTTGTGTATTTTTTTTTTTTAGCTTTGTTTTGTTAATCTCATTTACTTATTGCCAGAGGCTTTTGCTAGCACTGCTTTTGACATCCTCAAGGCTAAAACTAAAAGATTTACTTCCAACGAATTTTTTTTACCAAAAAAGCACTGCTTTTAAAGCAGTCAGACTGTTGTGCTAAAGAGCACGTGAACTTGAAGATCTCAGTCCTCACAGGAGAGCTTAATGCCTTAGGCATTGGAAATTGAGGATCATAGCTTGGCCCTCTAAAAGGACAGCTACTTCCATATTTGCCCCTATTTTACTGTTCTCCACTTCTTCTCCACAATCCACTTACTCCTTTTCATTGCTATTTAAGCCAGACTGGTCCTCTTCTTCCATTTAGCATGTCTCTCTGTCTCTCTGTCCCTGTCTCTCTGTCTCTGTCTCTGTCTCTGTCTCTGTCTCTCTCTCTCTCTCTCACACACACACACACACCACAAACACACACAGGGACACCCCAACAGGTTTGTAAAGAGGAAACAAAGTCAGATGACTACAACTCAAATTTAGGTAGCATATTTATATATGTTCTTCCAAAGATGCCTAAAATTCTATAATTTCATGAGGATGTGCAAGTGGGAGAAGCACACAGATAAAATAGTTTACTTAATTATAATATTAAGAAATGAAAACAGTAAGTCAAAAAGGGCCTGGTTTGCTAGATCCTTTATAGTATCAGAATAACTCGGAGAGTGTTGAAACAGATTGCTGGGTGTCATCTCAGCTTCTAATTCAGTAGGTCAGGGGCGGGACCCAGGGATATGCATTTCTAACAAGTTACCGGATAACATGAATGCTGCTGGCCTAGGGCCCACACTTTGAGAATCAGTGCTCTAAATTTCTAATACTCTATTGTGTTGGTTCTCGTACTTTGTTTAAACCTCCCAGGAATGGGACACACTGCAAATTCCCATCCTACTCCCAGAAATGTTTAAGTAAGCCTTAAGAATCTACACTTTCAACAAACATCACATGTGATTCTAGGACAGTAGTCTAGAAATAGGGTGACCACTGTCACAGCCTACCTTTGTTCTTGATCACACCTGCTTCTAGTGCCCCAACTGGTTAGCACCAGGTTTGCATGCTCAAAAGTGGAATTGAAGATCTGATCATCCTGAGAACCATTCTTTGAGAACACTCCTGGAGAGGTCCACTAATTCACACTCCCTTGAAAACCTCCTGGCCACCAGAGAGAACCAGGACTGCTGGCTGGTGTCTGCAAGCTTTAGCTTTGCTTTAACTGCAACTGCTTAGCAGCCAGTGGTCAACCACCATATCCTGAGCTGAGCGAATTCTCAAACGTGTGTTATTTACTTCACTAAGACTCCCTTTCTTCCTTTTATTTCTTATTTTGACAAACAATTTTGACCTAAATTTGAATAAAAGACATTGTTTGGATGTGCCATAAAAAATTTAAAAAATAAGAATACCTTGAACAAGTTTACAGCTCTGGACATCTTTAAGGAACTGGTTAAGGAAAGATAGAGTAAAGGTCTGAAAGAAGTTTAGGAAGCGTAGGAAAGCCTTTGACCTCTGTCAATATAGACATATCTCCAAAAAAGGAGAATTAATAAATAGTATGTAAAATAGGCAAAACAAACTGGCTAGACGCATGTCATGACTTCTTAGTTTTCCAGAGTCGCTATGACATTCTACAAACTGGTTTTGGCTTAAAAAAAGGAGTTTATTGGCTTACAGTTTTGAGGCTAGGAGAAGTCCAAAATCAAGATATTGGCAAGACGCTCTTTCTACCCGAGATCTGAAGTGTTCTACTGCTGGCTGCTGACAATCCTTGGGGTTCCGTGACTTGTAACTCTGTCTCCTGGCACATGGCAAATGGCGTCTCCTTTCTCATTTCTGTGAGTTCCTGATTGTCTATGGAAGACCTCCAGTAACATGGATTAAGACCCACTCTGATTCAGTTAGTTACACCTGAACTGAAAATAACATCTTCAAAAGTGCCTATTTACAATGGGTTCACACCCACAGGCATGTGGATTAAGATGAAGAGCATGTGTTGGCTGAGGCACGTAATTCAACCTACTACAACTTCACAGGCTTTAAATATAATGTAAGCACCCAACTTTGATGCTGAAAGGGAATCATAGAGACTAAACTATAAAGATACCACTGAATGCTGATTATTTCCAGGAACACATTCCCCACCAGTAAATTAAGGATGCCATTAACTCCACACACTTACAGAAACTCTACCCTACAATCATCCCCTAGTTGCCAATATAAATGTCACCAATCTTCAGCACACAGAGGTGATTTGCATGTGTCAAAGTTTCTCAAAGTGGATATTAGAAACCACGTGCATTATTCAGGATATACATTTTCAAAATATTCTGGGCCCCAGACCTGGATTTTCCATCAAGATGTTTGGGAATGGGTCCAGATAACTATATTTTAATCAATACAGAGGTGATAGCTATGTGAATTAAGTTTTCTAGAACTTTTTATAGGGCTATATAGTTTCTCTTTTTTTTTTTTTTTTGTTTGTATGTTTCCTGTTGATTTGGAGTGGTTTGGCCTCTGGAACAAAATACATGGATTCAGAAATCTGGGGTTTGACTATTTGAACTGATTTATTTTCAATCTCTCAATATAAAAGGTTTTACATAAAATGCACATTTATGGCAGTGAAAAGTTGTCATTCATCATATTTTGTAAAAAAAGGAATTCAAATAACTGGGTCTTTCAATGGACATTATTTTATTTTAAGGAACACTAATGGAGTAGGTTTCTTTATGGAAACTCTTCTAAAACACAGAGCAGTTATCGATTTTTATCTAGTTTTTTCTTATCCTCAAGTGGTTTCCAAGGGGGGGAAAGCTTGAAAGAGTAAATTAAAAACTCTGATAATTAAACCTGAGTCTCCTCTTTCCTCACTATAATTAAGACTGAGGAATCCAAGATTCTTACACTATGGCTGAGTACTTTAGTAATTAACAGTTTCCACTGGTATGAAAACCATTGTAAAGTAGAGAACATATTAAAGGTGAAGAAACATATAATATGCCTCAAGCAATCAATACATGAAGCAAACATTTTACATTACTCAATTCTAAGGTTCACATAGAGCACCTTCCTCCTTCTAAGGTATGAAGTGGGAAAAGATTAATCTTAGCAAGACTTTATTCTACTACATTATGAAAAAGAGATTTTACAATAGGATCTATCAATTCCGAGTCCACCATTTTGTATTTAAAAACAACTGATCTTAAAACTCATCCAGCCAATTCCAAGGAGGAGGAAAGTGTAGCCCTTTCTCAGTTTAATACACCTATTTATAATCTGCCAACTTATGGCCATATCTTTTAATAAAAGAAGGAAATAAATGGAGTTACTTAAAATAAAAGCTATATGAGACTAAACTACAGACCAGAGATTAAGAAACTAGAGTGAGGATGAATATATATGTATTTAACATATATATTAACATATATATCTTTAAAATATATATATAAATAAAATAAGCCATAAGAATTGAAGACATTATGTTTTATAGTTAATATTTCCTCCAAGCTCTGAGGTCACAAAGGATTTCTTTGCTACACTTAACGTCCAAATTCAAAACACCAGACACCAGTCAAAAGTGATTCTGAGAGTAAGGAGCTCCTAGAATCTGCTCATGCTACAAGGCAGTTATTAATCACCCAGTGCTATCTAAAGCACCTGTTTGGGGGCTCCAGGAGACCAGAAGTGTATCCTACAACATCCTTGAAAGAATGGAAGGAGGAGACTGCCCATCTGCAGAGAAGATTCATAAGTAGAGCACTTCATGCCTCGGAGGCCCGGTTTCCACTTCCCAAAAATAGGGAAGGAAGAGACGGTTGGGCACCAGTTTCAGCTACTGATTAGTAAATTCTGCTGGCTAAAGTATAACCCTACGAACAGCTAAAGTTTGAGCTTTTCCAAGTCTGAAAGAGGCCGGTAGCCAACATTTTAACTTTCCCCGCAGCATGAGGGGAAGCCAAGTTGACTGAAAATCACAGAGAGGCTAGAGACTGGTTTCTTTAATGCAGATCGGCCTGCAGCCCTAGCCTAGGCTTCAGCCCCACCTCTAGCAGGGAGGGGCTGGCAGGCCTGCACCAGCCAATCCAGGTAACTGCAGGTACATTTGGCTGGCACAGACTGAAAAATCGTAAGTCTACCAGGGCAACTGCAGTCATCTTGGACCTTCAGTGCATAGATTGCTGCCCACACCTGCAGCTCCATCCCCACCCCAGGCAGGGGAAAAGGGGCATGAAGCTTCATCAGTCTCTCTGAGCAGTCTAGGCCTGCATGAGTTGGATTATTCCACACAGCTATGGCTCTGTCCCTACCCCTGGCATAAAGAAAGTTGGGAGAAACTTCATTGTTCCTTGGGGCAATGAGGACTGCTTGAGTCTCAACAGCTTATAGCACCAACAATATCCTTGGATCCTACTACACAACAAGCAAGGGATAAAGGGCAGGAAGCCCTAAACTAAAGAGAAAAACTGCACCTAGAATAAATATTAGAAAGCCAGATGCCAAGACATCAACAAAAAATTACAATCCATGCCAAGAAACAGGAAGATATGGCCTAGTTAAAGGAACAAGATAAGCCTCCAGATGACATAAAAGAGTTGAGACAACTAATCATAGATGTTCAAACAAATCTCCTTAATAAATTCAATGATATGACTAAAGAAACTAAAGATATTAAGAAGACATTGGATGAGCACAAAGAAGAATTTGAAAGCATACATAGAAAAATAGCAGATCTTATGGGAAGGAAAGGTGCAATAAATGAAATTAAAAATACACTGGGGGGGGGCAGATGTGGCTCAAATGGTTGGGCGCCCATGTCCCATATGAAGAGACCTGGGTTCGATACCCAGGACATCCCTGTAAAAACAAAAACAAAAAACAAAACAAAACAAAGAATATACTGTAATCATATAATAGATTTGAGGAGGCAGAAGAAAGGATTGCTGAGCTTGAAGAAATGGCCTCTTAAAGTGAACATACAAAAGAACAGAGGAAGAAAAGAATGGAAAATATTGAACAAGTTCTCAGGGAACTAAATAACAGCAAGAGACATGCAAACATACATGTCATGGGTTTCCCAGAAGGAGAAGAGAAGGAAAGGAAACAGAAGGAATATTTGAAGAAATAATGGTAAAAAATTTCCCAACCATATTGAAGGACATAGATATCCATGTCCAGGAAGCATGATGTACTCCCATCCAAAAAAATCCAAATAGACCAACTCCAAGACACATATTAATCAGAATGTCAAATGCCAAAGACAGAATTCTGAGAGCAGCAAGAGAAAAGCAATGCATAATATATGAGATACCCAGTAAGATTAAGTGCTGATATCTCACCAGAAACCATGGAGGCAAGAAGACAGTGGTACGATATATTTAAGATACTGCAAGAGAAAAACTTCCAACCAAGGAATCTTATATCCGGCAAGACTGTCTTTCAAAACTGAGATCGTGTTTAGAATATTCACAGATAAACAGAAACTGAGAGAGTTTGTAACCAAGAGACCTGCTTTGCAGGAAATACTAAAGGGTGTGCTACAGCCTGAAAAGAAAAGACAGGAGAGAGAGCCCTGGAAGAGAGTCTAGAAATGAAGATTATATCAATAAAAGTAACTAAAAGTGTCAAAAAAGAGTGGTAAAAATAAAATGACAAATAAAACCAAAATATTCAAGAATAAAATTAATCAACGATGTAAAGCAATTGTATTCAGAAAACAACTCATTGTTAAAAGAAATTTTAAAAAAAGACCTAAATAATTGGAAGAACTTTTCATGCTCACAGTTGGAAGACTAAATATCATTACAATGTCAATTCTACTCAAATTGATATACAGATTCAATGCACTCCTGATAAAAATTACACCAACATTTTTTAAATAATTGGAAAACATGATTATCAAATTTATTTGGCAGGGTTAAGGGGTCCTGAATAGCCAGAAACATCTTAAAAAGGAAAAGCAAAGTTCGAGGCCTCTCATTTCCAGACTTTAAGTCATATTACCTAGCTACAATGGTAAAAACAGCATGCTACTGGCATAAAGACAGATACATAGACCAATGGAACTGAACTGATGTTTCAGAAACAGACCCTCATATCTATGGTCAAGTGATTTTTGACTAGTCTGTCAAACCCACCCAGCTTGGGCAGAACAGTCCATTCAACAAATGGTGCTGAGAAAACTGGATATCCATAGTAAAGGAAGGAAAGAGGAACCCTATCTCACACCTTATACAAAAATTAACTCAAAATGAATCAAAAAACCTAAATATAAAAGCAAGAATCATAAAGCTTCTAGAAGAAAATGTGGGAAAATATCTTCAAGACCTGATGGTAGGTGGTAGATTCTTAAAGGAGATAAGAGGAGGACTGAGATGGACTACTGATATTTAATGTATGTAGAAGTTTTAATTAGCTTTATTGTAAAAGTATGGAAATGCACAGAGTTTACAATAACACATTATACTGAGTAACAGCTGGTTTATAAATGGGGATGTGGCTGAAAATGGTAGTCTAGGGATGTAAGTGCCAATTGACAGAAGCTAGAGAATAATCTAGGGTCTGAATAGCACAGTAAACCCAGAGGTGGATGAGAATTGTGGTTGATGGTACAGATGCAAGAGTGTCCTTTGTGAGCTAGAGCAGATGTACGTCACTATTGCAGGGTGGTGGGAATGTGGAGAAGCATGGGAAAAATACAACTGGAGTGACCTATGGACTGCGGTTAACAGTAATAATGTAATATTCTTACATCTATGCCAAAAATGTACTGTGTTGATAATGGGGGAGTATGGAAAATGTGTGCCAAATGTACATTATGGACCTGGTAATAATCTGAAGATATTATCTCATAATCTGTAACAACTGTTGCTTGGGAATTCTGTACATGTGCATGATTGTTTTGTAAGTTTACAACTTCTGTCATAAAAATATATTTTAAAAATAATAATAGAATGGGTTTGGGGGAAAATACACCAAATGTAAGATAAGGACTATAATTAGTAATAAAATTTTGACAATATTCTTTCAGCGTTTGTAAAAAATGTCTCAAGACAATGCAAAGTGTTGATGGAGGGTTGATGTATGGGACCTCTGTTTGATGTTATGAATGTTTGTTTTGTAAGTTTTACTTTTACTATATGCTTTGTTAGTTTTACTTTTACTATACACTTACTGTTTATGTATGTTCGTGTATAAATGACATAAAAATAATGATGGTGGGGTGGGTTGGGGCAAAATACTTTGGTTAGTGGTAATATTTTGAGGATGCTCTTTAATCATTAGTTAAAAATGTCTGACAACAATTGGTGGTAGGGTGAGGTATGAGAGCCTTGTATGATGTTATATATGTTTGCTTTGTAAGTTCACAACAATTGCTATACATTTATTGTTTATGTATGTTCATGTATGAGTGATATACTTCAATAAATTAAAAATTAAAAAAAAAAAAGTTTAGAAAACACCTAAGAGGAAAAACTGAAGTGACTTCATGCTTTCCAAATTGAAATAATATTCCTCACCTCATCCAATTAGGAAGGTCATACCTTAGTACTCTAATCAGATGTCATCTCCTTCAGATGCCTTCTCTGACCCACGCACTACCCTTCCCATCTCATTTACTTATTCCTGAGAAGGCTCCCAGTAGCTTCCTACTTATACAACTGAGTACTTTGTACATTATTTTCCTCTGTAGATTGTGAGCAAGTATGGATGAGGGACCATGATTATTTATTTAATCTGTGTACGGTATCTATAGCCCTGAACTGAGTTTCTGTCTGGCTTCTAATAGGTATGCACTAAATAAAATGTTGGCTGAATGAATTGTTGAAATATTCAGCTAAAACCACTGGCCAAAGGATGAAATAGTAATTGGCTCCAGCTACAACTCTCTCAAAGAAATTCAATTTATTTCAAAATAACTTAATTCAACTTCACTCAACAGACATTTACTAAGGGTCTAGTACTTGCCTACAATAGAGATAGAAATGTTTTTGTTTTGTTTTGTTTTGTTTTGCCTGCGTTGTTTCTTTAATAGCCTTAACACTTTACTTTGCCACTAAAACCACAGTTTAGGTTGACAACCAAAATTAATTACAAGGGATCAAAATCATAGTGGTACTCCAGTTTCTGTGGGAAGAAAATAAGAGGAAATAGACATAAGTTATATCCTATAGGTTGGGGAAATTGTGAAATTGTATATAGGCATATATTGAGTATAGTGTTTAATTTTTTTTTAGTAACCTACCAGCTTTTCCTAATAACATTTTGTTGAGAGAGGAGCATCCATTGTATGTCATGAATTATCTTTTCTCCTATGCATCTAGAATACTACTTTAAAAAGCACTACTATTCCTTGGAAGAACATAGAAATTAGTCACTGAAATTATTTTATGTGTTCTGTGGTTCAGATAAGGAATTCCAGTTGAGAAAGGCTACCTGTGTCTTCATTCTCAGTGATGTGTAGTCATATATTTATGGTAAGTTTATATTTAAGGTAAGTTATTTTTATATATAAGGTAAGTTTTTCATAATTAATTGCTAATTAATGGAATTAATGGTGTTCAGAGGTATAAACAAACTTGGGAATAATTCAGGATGTTCTTTCTATATTAAGTTCTTTGATTTGAGTCACTTAGATAAATTGGGCTCAACTCTCCACTTACATCTTGGATAGCCACTAGAACAGACTTCAGAGAGAAGTGTTGGAAAAGCTCCTTCCTTGAGGTGGTTTAGCAGAGGGTTAACTTCTCTATCTCAAGGTTTGAGAGAGCGCTAGATAAAATAATGACTGCTTTTAAATGCTTTCTAGTGCCAAGATTGCTTCGGTGTAAAGAGGGCTTTATTTTAGGATACTGAAGGTATCACCTAAAAGCATAGAGGTGGAAACAGGAGTGGTGCTCCAAAGGTATTCAGGGCTAACTTTGTAGAGGAAAACGGACAATAGGATTTTGAGTAAATCACAGAACTGGTTCAGGGGTGTAGCAGTTTGGCAGTTTGATGTAATTATGATTTCCAAAAATAGATATTGAATCTTGCTTGTAAACTGTTGTGCTAATCTAGGCTTATATGACTAGGTGTTAACTGGGCCATGTCAGTAGGGCATTGAGCCCCACCCCTTGGTGGGGCAGGAATCAAATATAAAAGGCAAGGCAAAGGACAGAGTTGGAGCAGAAAAGAAAGGAGCCATTCACCTGACAGTTCACAGCTGCTTGTGGAGAAAGGCAGAGCCTAGAGAACCTCATAGTCTACAGCTGACCTTGTGGAGGAAACAGAGGAGCTAAGCCCGGAAAGAAACGCAGCCCTGGGAAGAGAGGAACCCAAGAAGCCTGAACCCTGGCAAATGTCGGCACCTGTCTTGCTCTAACACGTGGCAACAGACTTTGGTGAAGGAAGAAACGTATGCTTATGGCCTGGTAACTGTAAGCTTCTACCCCAAATAAATACCCTTTATAAAGACCAACAGATTTCTGGTGTTTTGCATCAGCACTCCTTTGGCTCACTAACACAAGGGGGAAAAAAAACTGTGTAGTGATGGAGAACCTCAGCTGTTCAGAACTCCAGTCTACAGTACATTCAAGCAGAGAAATTATTTGACTAGATCACTTTTAGATTTCATCCACCCCTAAGATTCAATGATTCCAAGATAAAGAGTGCCAACCTGGAAATTTCAAAACAGACTTTGATCTTTCATTGTCTCAGTAAGTGTTGCTTTTCTCATGGACCTGCACATTTCATATCAGAACACATTCAGTTACCATATAATTTGAATGGGTTTATAATATTCCACTGTGAACCCCTCTGTTAATAGACAATATTTACACTTTTCTTCCACAACAAACAAAACTTCAGTGAACACCCTTGAATATAGTTCTTTAAACACATGTTTAATGTTTTTGAAAGATAGTGTCCTGGACAAAATAATGTTAGTTCAAGTATTTTTTTTCTAAAGGTGACCACATTCTGGATGAAATACTCAACTAATTTCATAAATTTATCAAAGTCTAAAGGCTGGATATGTGAGACACATAGTATTATAATCCAGCTCTAATTTTCATCAGCAACTTGAAAACCCCTGAGTTTACCTGAGCTTGAAATATAATTTCAGCACATCTGTCTTCTTCAGCTATGTTGTGCCCCAGAGTAATGGAAAACAACTACAATCAAAAGAAATATAAATGTTGAAATAACAACACAAGTAGAATAATTTAAATGTCCTTAGCCCTTTCCAAAACCTGATTAGGATATTCTCTGAGCACAACAATTATGAGTGAATCATTGCTAAACATAATGCACCTCTGGCTGGAACAAACTCATCGAACATTTTTTGTTTTATTTTGTTTTGGTTTGGTTTGGTTTTAAATTTGCTTCTGATAACTGAGACAGCAAACAAACAAAAATATCATTCATAAAAAATGACGTCTTACAATATTATAAGAAACCAAAGTATTCCTTTTATGAGATTTTTATAGGAAGCAAAAATCAAATGATAAGAATAAAAGTATTATTCACACTATAATATAATCAATAAATCCAGCACCCATTGATCAGTGTAGTCAATGCAATTTATGAATGGTGAAACTACCCAGTGGGAGATTTTGTAATTGAAAGAATATTAAAAAAGCTAAAAAATGATTTTTGGAATAGAACTTAAAATATACATATAGCAATCTAGCAAATATCTAAGTTACTAAGCCTTCTATTTTAAGCATTCAAATACTGGATTTATTTTAGCAAAACCAGAATATAATGTGTATTAATATTTTTTCTCCTTTGTCATAAACTTTAAGGTACATTTTAGTCATATTTATTCATTCATTCATTCATTCATTCATGGCAGAATTGATTCCAATGAGGCAGTTTGCACAAAAGGAAAATTTTTATCATGTCTTTAAGAATCCAGTGACTTCTTGGTATCAAGGAATGTGTTGAATGAGCATGATCAATGTTCATTAAATGCACTAAACTGACAGGTACACAAAATGGTACCACATGTTTGTGCATCTGAGCTTCCTATAATGAATAAATGGAGCGTGTGATCCCAAAAGCAGCTGCACCAGCCATAACTTTGTATTTGACACTTGACTGCCCTTAGGAGTCTTTTTGTCAAAAACAGTCCATTTGGAAAAAAAATAAAAGGAAGAAAAAAAAAAAAAAAGTGAAGCTTTCAAGAGGGCAGTTACAAACAAGCTTCTCAGGATTACCACATCTAGGAGTCAGATTTCTCTGAGATGAATCGATTATTGATTTTATTAGTTATCAGTTCATTACTGTTTTAGTTCATTCAAAGTTCATTTCACTACAAACAATGGAATCACCTTACATGCTAAAATTCAAAGTTGATGTGAAAATGAGGGCAACCAATGATGCTATTTCAATTTGGCATGGGAATTCACATTCCACACCAGAAACCCAGGACAGGTGGCCAACAGGCACAAAAGGAATTTAGTTCCTGGACATCACAGTGCTAATTAACTTTCAGGAAATGTGTATCTCATTACCTGATGGTCACTCCATCCTTCCGCATAATGTGAAGCATCCCTTAACCATGTCTCTTTCAGATATGAGGAAAACAGGATCTTAGCAGCTCTCCATTTATGACAAAAGATCTCCACACTGTGACAATGAGCTAAATCTATTCCTATAAAATTCAGAATTAGGTAGAGGATGTATGGAAGTTCAGGAAACTGCTGAAACATATAAAATTCTGCCTTCTATTCCAGAGCAGAAACACCTATAGGGGAGAAGGGGCTGGTAGTGGAAACTAATGTTAGATGTAAGTAATTCATCCAATCTTTGCTTATTTTCCTAATATAGTAGGAGTCCAAATAGAATTCACTGTTACAATGCATTTAGAATTTATAATTGAAAATATGCCTTTGTTTTTCAGGAGCAATGAAAGGGGCATATCATATCTTTTGGGGCTTGAATGAATACTGGGCACTATCAAATTCAGACCTTCTGTTTAATAAAAAGCCAGAGTTAGCAGAACTGACACTAAAACTCAGGTCTCCTGGCCCTGAGACTAGCGTTGTTTCCACTGGAAAGATTTAAAAGGGGAGGGGATGACTCAGATAGAATCAGAGCTGGTGCTCAGGTTAAGGGACAAAGGAGTACAGTGGATGAGACATACTGACCTCAAAATTTGGTCCGCATTCCTCTCCCTTTTTGTTCCCCTGAACAGTGCTCTTGATGTGATTAAACCCCTCTCTAACCCTCTATAACTATCTCTGAAGAGCACCACCCAGTGACATCTTACAGACTTTTTAAAATTTATCTTTAAAAAGTCATAGTACAGAACAATAATTCTGTCCATAAAAGCTGGTTAAAGAAGTGGGAATAGATAGTAGTTAGAAGCATAAAATCAAGTACGCCAATGTTCAAATTCCAGTTTCATTGACTAGATCTAAAAGGAATGTAAAAGTACAGATCCCCTCTCAGCTATTTACTTGCTAGTGTGTTGTTGAGGGAATTACTTGATCTCTCAGGAACTAAGGGTTCTCATCAGTAAAATGGGAATAATAGTACTACTTTACTACTTCAAAGGATTGCTATGAATATTAAGTCAGATAATACTTGTAAAGCACTTAGCATTTTGCCTGACAAAGCAAATGTTCAATACTTAGCAGTTATATTATAAATAATCTTGGTGTTTGCTTTTTTTTTTTTCTTTTTTTGGTGTTCAGATGTTAGACTTTGGGGAAGAGACATGTATAATTCAACAGAATGTCCAGTGGAGATATAGGGTGGGGCTTCAAGTACTGATGTTTGGTGCTGCCCACTGTACAATAGAAAAAGGAATTAAGATCAACTTATGAAATCCCATGAAGGATAACCTAAAGCTCACTCCTTACCACCTCCTGAAAACAAAGACCTTGCATATTTTGGGATAATGGTTATCAGGGTCTATCTTTGGTAGAGAGCTGAACTGGGACTGGAATGTGAAAAATGTGCCCTGGAGCAAGGGGTGGGCTTATAAATACTGAATAGGGGAGCATACTCTTGGCAGCTGGGTGAGGTGTGTCTGAGGTGTGTCTTAATTCAGGTTCCAGCAGAATCAGGCTTTGAGTCAGGTATTAGAATAAAATAGTTCATTTAGGAAGTGCAGGCAAAGCCAGAAAGGAACTGAGGAAATTATACAGGGAAGTAAAGGCATCTAATAAAGGTTGTTCTATTAAGCCTGCTACTACAGTGGGCAGTCCTGCACAGAAGCTCTGGAAAGTTGTGTAAAACAATTCTCAGAGTTAGCCCATCTGAGGGGGAGGGGAGTGGGATATTTGAACATTTCTTAAGAATTCGTCAATTGTAACAAATGTACCACACATTTAATGAAAGGTGGTGTTAATATGGGAAAGTGTGGGAGGGGGAGGGGGTCGGGAATATGGGAATCCCCTGTATTTTTTAAGTAACATTTATGTAATCCAAATCTTCTTTAGAAATAAAAAAAATTAAAATTAAAAATAAAAATAAAAGCCATCGTTTGAGGGCTGCTCCCAGGGGCTGTTACTGCTCTTCAGTTAAAGCTCAATTATACACAGGAGCAACACAATTTCCCACAGTCCTGGAAAAAAAAAAGTCTAGAGGAACAGAAATGCAGATACTAGGAGGTCTAGAATTCCACAGGAACACAATTAAAGATCTGAGGCATACAGGCAAGGGACTGGCAGCATCAGCTACAGATATCAAAAGGCCTAATTTGCACAATGGCTGGGCATCAGGAACAAATCCAAACAAATTCCCTACCACTCCACATGCCAGACTGTCTCCCAGTCATTATATTGACAAGTAACCAGGGCTTTTGGCAAAATCAAATTCTTGGGAATATTCAAGCTGTAACTAAAAATTATAGTCATCAAGTGCGGGGATTACAAACAGTCAATTGTCTGAAAACATAATGCAAGTAAAGATCTGGGCTGATAATGTATATTTAGACTGTATATATGGCTGAGGGAGAAAGACACAGATCCTGTGAATCACACGCACATTCGGATATACACAATTACGCCTTTAAATAGTTGGTAAATTAATTTAATACATGAAGGCATTTGGTTAGCTGCAGCTTTCCTTATATATCTTTTGCCTCTTCCTCATCTTCTGCAAGATATATTATGTTTTTAGTGGAAGTTTTAAAAATTGGTTCAAAATTACTTTTTAGATTTATTCATACAACGCTATTTGACATAAGTGTGTTATCTTTCAGTAACAGACTTCTCTATTTGCTACATTATGCCATCCATATTACGTTTCACTAAAATGCCAAGATTTTTTGAATCATTAAGCTGAAGGGACCTAAGGAGATCAGTTTATCCAGTCCCCTGCTTAGCAACAAATAAATGCTAGACATATCTTAAACCAATGAGGATCTTTAGAGGTAGGATGCCTGTCCTTATTTCTTTATAGTAAATTCTAAGTACTTTATCTCTATCAACTCTAATTTTTCCTAAAAAATTATAAAATCTTAATAAAGTTGAATATTTTAAGATACAGAAAAGTATGTTAGAATAGAATTTAGAAGATCTCTATTCTAGCCTTTCACCCAATGCAACATAATTCATGTCAGGATATTATCTGTTACATGATTGAATACTTGTAATAATGAAACATTCACTATTATTCACAGCAGTTGATGTTTTCCATTGCTGGGAGTAACTAACTCCTGGAAACCCTTGTTAAAAACTGAACCATATGTCCATTTAACTTTTACCTATTAATCCTACTCCAGAACCCTGGAGCAATCCTAAACTAATCTGCTTTTACCACAAGACCTTGAAGAAGTCCTTTATCTCTTTGGGGGTTAGTGTCCTTGTCCAGCAATAAAACCCAAGATTCATTCATTCTATGGATCCAAGGTCTCTTTCATTTCCTGGGATCCTCTCAACACTGGGATATAAACACCATGTACTTTACATTATTCTTTCCTTTACAATGCAACCCAACACTGATTAAAAATAATACTGATTACTTTAATCGTTTCAATATTCTAGGCTACATTTTATCTATTATTTCATCTTAATATAGCATCTCTTATCTTCTATATGTAAGAAACATGGAATGATTTCCTTGTTTATATCCTGGCCTCAATGTGCTTTAGGAAAATGAAATCTTTTCAACTGATTTTTAAATTTCAGCTTTATCAACAGTTTTTAAAGATACAAATACAATTGCCAAATTATAGCCTTTTGCTGATATTGGGGCATGTTAATAGTATACGATGGAAATAAGAAGTAATTATTTGCTACTGGGGGAAATCCTATTGTAGCTAATGATTTACTGATAATTTTAGTACCTGGGCTGTAAGCAGTTTTGTGTTGTGAACCATTTGCCTTAGTTAATATCTGTAAATACTCTCTATATATCATTTATAGGGCTTGCTCTAGTGTCATTTTATTAGTATTTTTCCCCGAAGGGCCCCTTGTAAAGTAACAGTCCATGGGTTTGTTGGCAGGTTATTAATATGAGGGAATATAAAGAGAAAAGAAGTTCAGTGCCTTGCTCAAGACCCCAGAGTGAAGCATGGAAGAGCTCAGGGCAGACTCAGTATCTCGAATTTAAAGCCACACTGACACTGTGGGATTGAGTTTACCTCTTTCTAAACCAGTTCAACATGTAGTCATTAATATTCTTGGTTGGCTCATGATAAAGGAGAAAGTGTATAAGATTGAAGGTACTGGATTCTAGCCTGAATTTGTCAGCAACTGTCTTCATGACTGTCAACAAATTGTCCTCAGATAGCTCTGAAAGGACAGCCTATATGCACCCTCCTAACTTATTCTTATCCATCCCCAAACCTGCAGGTCTCATCATTTTAAGTTCTAATATTGATATGAAGGAGGATATTTTATGAAAACCAAATGTTTCCCTCTCTGGCCCTGTTCAAATACCTGAAAAGAATGATCAGCTTGTCACAGTCTAAGGTGAGCCGAAGCTGTTCATTTCTGGTAAAAGAAGCCAAATGATGCAGTAAGACATCAGAACACCAGAAAGCCACTTGATGTTTTTTCTGTTTTTGTTTTTTGTTTTTATGTCCCTCGTCACATAGGCTTTTTAGAAACAAGAGCGGCAACTAGGAAACCAAATGAGGAAGCAGGAAAAGAGTCAAATAAACATAATATCCACTAAGAAAATACAGCAGCCCAGTTTGGTATAACAATTTTTTTATCTGTAAGAAAAAACTGTTGGATTAGCTACCAACTACCCCTATGAATCCTAACTTTTTTAAAAAGAACATCTCATGTATGTCATATAAGGTAGGTAGTCCTATAATCTCCATTTCACAGATGAAAACCTGAAGGGATAGAAAAATCAAGTAAATTTCCCAAGGCCACAAAGTTAGTATATGGTAGAGCCAGAATATAAAGTGACGTGATCTATAACTCTTCAAATTTAATGATAAATTGGAAGATCCAATTGGTCTATGAAATGATATGATGAGTGAATCAATTCCCAAATTATTATATGGTATCCTTCTCTGCTTGATATTTATTTTTGTTTCTCTCCTCACTAGATTGTTCACTTTGTAAGAACAGGACATACTGAAACTTTATATGTCTATTAAAACCCTAAAAGCATGTAACTCAATGCTTATTAAATGGTAATTGATTGACTAAATAAATCTCATCATCCCCAATTCACCTTATATTAAAATCTACCCAGTAGTTAAGAACGTTAGAATTTAGTAATAAAAGTATAGGTTATAACTTTGGTGATTAAGCCTCCAGAGTTGGTGCTGAAGGAAGTGAATGTGGTGAAATCTAGAACTATAATTACAGTGTCAATGTAAATTAAAAACAAATTTCAAAAAAAAAAAGTAAGGGGAGAGGATATAGCTCAAGTGGTTGAGTGCATGCTTCCCATGTATGAGGTCCTGGATTCAATCCCAGGTAAACCACCCCCCACCGCCAAAAAAGAGGTGGGAATAAATAAAACCAAAAGCAACAGATCTTAGTGCTTAGGAAGTTTCTGAAACCCATAGAAATTATGCTAGGAATAGAATAACAAATGAAAAAAAAAAGATAGAAAAAGGAGAAGGCAAAGGAAGTTATTCTAGTACATGATCAAACACGGGGTTGCATGGAAATGTACCCCAATCAAAACTCCCTTTCTCTGAAGCAAATTTAGGACTAAAAATAATGTGATATGTTTAGTCCAGTTTCTTATAAAATGACCCATCATATCCCATGTCCTTGAACATTTTATGACTTTTTATAAAAGCATCTGACAATTTCCCACACCTGCTTAAGCCCAATGAAACTCTGCACTATTACAAAGCTAATCCATAAACTGCAATTCTATAAAATTCGTACAGATGACCAGGAAGCTCCAGCTATTATGGTTCTCTCATTCAGAGAGCTCCAGTTTGATGTGAGTGAAACATTATGGGGCCTTTATAAACCACCACAATCAATACCTTTACAAAGTACGGTTGCTCCTGGAATGGTCATTCATGCTGAGAACACGAAGGATGGAGACCATGTAACAGAAAGAAAGCTCTAACATTATGAAAGGAAGTTAGAATAGTCCATTTAACACCATGATGTTTGACTAGGGGACACTCCGTTAAGTTGCCTGAGATGTAAGAATACCTTATCCACAGGATAAAAATAGTGATAGTCTTAAATAAGTTTCCAGAATAAAAATGATTAAACTTACGCTTGCCCTATACTTAACACATGGGAAATAACAATTTATATGACAGGGAAGTTGGTTCCCAATTTTATAATACTGGAAAAGTTTTTCCAACAAAGTTCACTATTTTTCACTTAATGTATGAATATATTATTTGCTGATTTTAATTAGGATATATGTAATTGCTCAGAAGTATTGTTTTTTGTGTGTAATTTTGACAGATCTTTTTTTTTTTTTAAAGATTTATTTTATTTATCCCCCCTTGCTGCTTGTGCCCACTGTGTCCATTTGCTTTGCATTTTTCTGTGTCTACTTGTCTCCCTTTGTTGTGTCATCTTGCTGTGTTAGCTCCCCGTGCCACGCAGGCTGGCTTGCCTTCACCAGGAGGCCCCACGAATCGAACCTGGGGCCTCCCATCTGGTAAACGGGAGCTCAACCAATTGAGCCACAAACCCTTCCCTTGACAGATTTTATATAACATAATTATGGGTTTGTAAAAATAAGTTTGAAGATTTCCTACTCTCTCCATGCTATGGAAAATTTTAAATACCAAAAATTTCTGTTTTGGGAAGATCTAGGTGTGACAAAATGGGGGAAAGTAGCTTTTGGAAGCATCATTGATTTATTTTACAGTTAATGGTTGTTTATGTGGGCTTTTTAATATACTATGAGCATATTCTTTTATTTCAGATTATATAAATAACATAGGATCACAGTAAAAATAATACAGTTAAAAGCACAAAAGTTTCAGTCACTTGAATTCCCAGCCAAACCTAACCATTGTTGGGGAATAAATAATATACCCATAAAAGACATGTTCAAGCCATACTCTGTGTTCCTGTGGGTGAGAATGCATTTGTAAATAAGAGCTATGGAGATGATGTTATTAGTTATGGTGTGGCCAAATTGAATAAGGGCAGACCTTAATCCAATCTGGCTGAAGTCCTTATGAGCAAGGGAGATTGGACACAAGTAGAAGCCATGTCAGCAGAAATCAGAGGAGCAGACAAAAGAAAATAAAGATTGCCATGTGACAGATGATTGCCAGAGCATCACAGACTGGAGAAAGCAAGTCCTGCCAATACCTTGATGTTGGACTCCTACCCTCCAAACCATGAGACAATAAATCCCCATTGTTTAAGGCAACCCATTTTGTGGTATCTGCCCTGGCAAACTAAGACAACTACCCATTAACATTTTGTGTGGAAATCATTTTACATATTTCATAAATGCATAAATATCCATTTTATTGTCATATTCTTTTATAAAAAGTGTATTGTGGTAATACACCAAGACACACACATTTATATAAAACATATGAAGTTTACCATTTTAACTAATTTTAAGTGTACAATTCAATGGCAATAATTATATTTACAATGTTGTACTATCCATTTCCAAAATGTTTTTCATCGCCTCAAACAGAAATTCTATATCCATTAAGCAGTAACTCTCCAAGCCTCCCTCCCCCCACTCCCTGGTAAACTTTAATCTACTTTCTGTCTTCATGAATTTGCTTATTCTAGATATTTCACATAAATGGAATACAATTATTTGCCCTTTGTATCTGGCTTATTTCACTTAGCATAATGTATTCAATGTTCATCCATATGGTTATATGTATCAGAACTTCATTCCTTTTAATGGCTGATTAATATTCCAAGGTATGTATATACCACATTTTGTTTATCCATACATCTATTGATGGACATTTGAGTTGTTTCCAATTTTTTACTACTGTGAATAATGATGCTATGAAAACTGGAGTATAAGTTTAAGTCTTGTTTTCAATTTTTTGGGGTATATATAAACCTAGGAGTAGAACTACTCAGAAACATGCTAACTTCCCACAGAGGCTGCACCATTTTATTCCACCAGCCATGGATGAGTGTTTCTATTTTTCCGCATATTCACCAACACTTTTTATTTTCTGTTTATTAATAATAGACATCCTAGTGAGTGCAAAGTGTTATCTCATTGTGGTTTTGATTTGCATTTTCCTAATGACGTCTAATGTTGAACATCTTTTCATGTGCTTATTGCCCATTTGTATATCTTCTTTGAAGAAATGTCTATTCAAGTCCTAATTAAGAAGACATTGCCAAAACTTCCTCTATGTTATTGTCTACGAGTTTTATTTTTAGCTCTTTTATTTAGGTCATTGATACATTTTTGAGTTGTCACTGTCTTTTAAAATAGTCTTATTTCACTGTTCTTTCGAAAATTAATATGCTTGTTTTATTTATCAAAAATATTTATGTGGGGCATAATGTAGCAAGACACGGTACTAAGTGATGTAGAGGAAACAAATTGACACCTAAAATATGCCCCCAAAGAGGTTACAGTCTAATAGGTAGGATGAAAACTTATATAAATAGTTTAAGTAACATCTTTGGTATATGAAAGGCATGGACCTTTGGTACCCACCAGCCATGTGACATTGTTAGAAAAGCTTAAAATCCCACAGATCAGGAAAATCTTACTTCTAGCATTTTTCTAGCTATTTCTGCATGACATCCATCTTTCTTATGTTGGAGGACCATCCCACTCTTCAAACTGAGGGGGAGATTTAGAACTGTGTCATCCCTGGCACTCAAGTAATGGTACCAATGTAGACTCTGGAGGCCAATGTGGGAATTAGACTAAACAATGAATTGTTAGCACACACAGGTGAAATGTTTGAGAAAAATTCATAATGGTAGCCACCAGTGGTTTCTCAGAATGAGAAGCATAATAAGAAAAGTTTATTATGCAAAGTTCATGAATTTAAGACACACATATATGTCCAACAATCCCATGTTTATCTCTCCTTCACACAGCATTCCCCCATATCAAAGGATTGGTATTTCAAAGGGATACTGAAATTTCTTTTGTTATTCTTAGCAGTAATATCAGGATTCTGAAAATAATCATTTCAGAATGATTCAATCAAAACCATTGTTGAAGTAATTTAAACTGGAGAATCTCATAAAGTGTAATGCTCTCTCTGCAATGCTTTAGCATAGACCTATGGCACAGATATTGGAGTATCATTTCTTGACATACATAAGGATCAATGGAATAACACATTGTGAAACTTTAAAAATACATGAAAAAGAAAATGAAATGAGTAATATATATTAAAAATGAAGTAATAAAAGATTGATATTGAAAATGTGAGTTAAGGAGCAAATAACAACATGAAATATTCAAAGAATGGACAAATGCTTAAAGCAAAACTAAAATGAAATAAGACAGGTGCTTTTAAAAGTAGCCAAAGGAGCAAATAATAATATAAAAAGTTCAAATTAAGGACAAATTCATAAAATAAAACAAGGGAGATAAAAACTAAGTACATTAGAGATAGAGAGTTAAAATGGACATGTGCTTATAATAAAAACATCAGAGTTTGGAAATGGGGTAGATCTCTAAAGGAAGAATGTCATAATACAGAGGCACTATCTATTTATAGAGGGCCTCTGATTAACCACACTGAGTGAGAAACTATTTAGAAAATGCTAACGCTCTCTGTAAACTTCCATACAAGGAAAACAGCGAGGTGTAATTCATACCTGACTAGGTCAGTTATTCCATACCTTAACAAATTGGTTATTCCGGGTTCAAATTTCAAATTAAATATCAGAAAAGAATCCCACTCTCATCCCACTTCACTATGAAAAATCCTCTAAATAAATATTCTTACATATTCCATGAACTGAAGTCCAAAGACACAATCCTTTCAGAGCCTACAGAGCTAATTTTTTATGCTGATTCTAACCTGGTTACCTGCTTGAGGGAAAAGATTAGGAGCAGAAAACCAGGAAGCTTGAGTAGAAGGAGGGAGTAGAGAATTGACTTAAAATAATGAGATATGATAATAACTTGAGAGGAAAGCAGCAAAAGAACTATAAAAGTTTAAGACGATGCAATGCAATCATCAAAGATTCTAATTGAATCATAAAGAAGGTCTTATATTTAGCTGGGAAGATATGAAGTGTATAACTCATTTTAGAATTTTTTAATCTAAAATAACAAAAATCATTTTGACACTTTAAAAAGAGATTCTTCATATTTAACTCCCTCCCCTTGATATTATGTTCAAGTGTAATTATATTTGCATTTTTATTATGACACTGAAACAAAAACAATCTAAGTGTTTGTTATATGCTTAATGAGAACACGTTTCTGTGAAGTTCCTGAAATTTTTAAGTGAAGACTTATTAATTCATCAAACACTATTGAGTACCTATTATATGCAAAATATGGGGAAGGAAACAGGGAGGCTTGACTGAGAAGGAGTAAAAGAGAGCTTTCTGAGGTAATAAAACTATTCTATACCTTGAGCTGATATGGTTACATGGGTATATATGGAGAGCTGTTATGGTGGTTTAAAGCTATATGTACATGAGAAAGACATGTTCTAAAATCTGATCCATTCCAGTGGGTGTGGATCCTACATTGTAAGTAGGATCTTTTGATGAGGCTACTTCATTTAATATGTGAGCCACCTCATTCAGGGTGAGTCTTAATCTGCTTAATGAAGTCCTTTATAAAAAGAATGAAGAGAGAGAGAAAGAGGAAGAGAGAGAGAGAGAGAGAGAGAGAGAGAGAGAGAGAGAGAGAGAGAGCGCCATAGAAGCAAGAAGCTAAAAGCAGCAAAAACTGGAAGAGAAGAGAGAGACCAGCAGATATTGCCATGTGCCTTGCAATGTGGCAGGGGAGCCAAGGATCACAAGTAGCCGGTCTTTGGGAAGAAAGCATCACCCTGATGATGCCTTGATTTAGACATTTTCTCAACCTCAAAACTCTAAGCTTATTCAATTTATTCCCATTGTTCAAGCCAAACAATTTCATAAGACCTTTTCTTTTTAAAGATTTATTTAATTTATTTATTTCTCCCCTATTCCACGCCCCATTGTTTGAGCTCGCTGTCTGCTCGTCTTCCTTTTAGGAGGCACCAGGAACTGAACCCAGAGACTCCCATGTGGTAGGCAGGCGCCCAATGGCTTCAGCCACATCTGCTTCCCTCATAGGATTTTTTTAAAAGCAGCATAGGAAACTAAAACAGCTGTGTACTTAAGATTTGTGTGTTTTAATATTTGTAAACTAGATCTCAATGTCAAATGAGGGGAAAAAAACGGTGTTTCAAAACAGGACAATCACAGAATCAGGGGAAAAATGGCACAGAACAATAAAATTTTAAGTAATAAGACGTACTAAGAGCAAAGGGATTCAATACCATGTCCCTGTGACTTTTTTCCATTATAAAAGAAGAGCAAGGTGGGTAGAGAGAGAGAGAGAGGAAGGAGGAGGGAGGAACAGAAGGAGGGAAAAAACAAGGCAATTAGTTCGCTGAATGAAAGAACATGGCATTGTGTAAATTCCAGTTTGAAAAATCAAACTTCCTTTTGAAAATCCATTTCAAGAAACTCAACAAAGCAATCATCTAAGGTTTTAACTTCCTAGTCTTTCATATTTATAATCTACCTTCCCTTCAACAAATACATTTAATTAAGATTTTATTCCTTAGATTTCAGATAATTTCATGGATTACATTAAACAAATAGCTCAATACTTATGAAGAAATAAAGCCTGCATCTTATATGTCAGTTTATATGTTGACTAAATAATAACCAAGGAAGGGTCTGATTGCATTAACACCTTTATTTTATATGTAAAAGTCTAGTTGAAATGCAGATAATGCACCTGTGGTTGGCTGGAGCTCATTCTGAAAACAGAAGATTACAAAAGCAACAGAAAAACAAAGTGCCTAAGGAATAGTTCTGATAATTTATTAATATAAAGAATTAGTAAAAATAACATTTAGCTTTGCTTGACCAAGATTCCACAGTCAGGCTGACTGTGCCACTGTTTTTTGTTTGCTTGGTTTTTTTTAAAGATTTGATTAATTAATTAATTAATTTCTCCCCACCCCCTCATTGTTTTGCACTTGCTGTGTGCTATGTCCTTAGGAGGCACGGGGAACTGAACCTGGGATCTCCAATGTGAGAGGGAGGCACCTAATCATTTGGGCCACCGCTGTTCCCTCCTTTGTTGTATCTCTTATTATGATTTTCTTCTTGTGTCTCTTGTTGTGTCATCCTGTGGCATCAGCTTGCCGTGCCTGCCCATCGCACCAGCTCACTGTCTTGCTGTTTTTCTTTAGGAGGCACTGGGAACCTCTGCTCTCTGCTTTGTTGTATCTCTCATTAGGTTTTTCTTCTTGTGTCTCTTGTTGCATCATCTTGTTGTGTCAGCTTGCCGTGCCTACCCATCACGCCAGCTCATTGTCTTCTTTAGAAGGTACCAGGGGCCAAACCACAGACCTCCCATGTGGTAGGCAGGAGCTTGAGCCACATCCACTTCACTGTGCCAATGCTTTTTAAATATGAAGGTAAAAGGAGGTAATTTATCCCTAAGCTTACTCACATTGATGAAATGATCTGGCCTTTGATTTTTAAATATTTTTTTTATTTTTAAATAAGATTTAGATTACATAAATGTTACATAAAAAATATAGGGGATCCCATATATACTCCACCCTCTCCCCCTCCCACACTTTCCCTCATTACATTTTTCATTAGTGTGGTACATTTCTTACAACCAGTGAACATATATCACAGCATTGTTACTAACCATGAACTATAGTTTACATTATAGTTTATACTCTGCTCTGCACAATTTTATAGGTTTTTAAAAATGTATAATGGCCTGTATCTGTCATTGAAACAATATGCATGACAATTCCAATGTCCCCATGTTACACCTATACTTCCTTCTCCCTCCCCTCAGAAGCTCTGGTGGCCACTGCATTTATATCAATGATACAACTTCTTCCATTGCTAGAAATAATAAAAAGTCTATAATAGAATGATAATAAATCTGTTTTAGTACATTGTTCGTTTCCCAATCTTGAGGATTTGGGGATGGTGATGCCCACTCTGTTTCTGATTGAGAAGGAGCTTAGATCCCAAGGGGCAAATGGATGGAATTCTCTTGCTTGTAATTGTAGATACTCTGTTTGGGGGGATGGGCATCGTGCATCATCATGAGTCCAATAAACTGGAGAGTAGGTGTTGGCTGCAACTCTGCTGAGATTCAGTGCTTAACCAGCTATGAATAGATGAAAGATTTAAGTTTCTGGGACATATATTTAACAAGTATAGTGCTAATTATAGGTCCAAATAAAAGGGGCAGAAGAGTCATGTGTAGGGAAATTATAAATGGGTCTAACTCTGTTACACTGGGGAGCATAAATTCCAAAGTAAGGACCACTGATAGGGTGCTGAATTCCTGAGATTGTCTGCCCTGGGTATAGTGTCTAGATGTCTTTAGAGACCTAAGGAGTCCTGCTGTTTGAGGCACTGTTTACCACGGCAGTCAATGAGATCCTCCTGAGATATGCATAAGCGTAACCTCTGGAATGATCTCCCAACTCACTTTGAAATCTCTTAGCCATAAAAATTCATTTGTATTTAATATTTCTCACTTTTGGTCGAGGTCTTTTTCCAGATGCATTGCTAGTTGGTTCTTGGTAATAATACCTCAGTGCCAGGGAGGCTCATCCCCAGAAGTCATGTCCCATGCCAGAGATACATATGCTGAGTTTGGCTTAGAGAGAAGCCACATTTGAGCAACAAGGAGGCTTTCAGGAGGTAACTCTTAGGCAATATATAATACTAGGCTAAGTTCAATTTCAGAAGAAAAACTTCATCAGCAAATCATCAATATTAAGGGCTTTGCATAATGGTTTGTCCTCCTTTGCTAGTCTTTGATTTCTGATATCTCAGTAGAGAACACATATCCCAAAGCAGTAACATTGAAAATATATGTGAACTTGGTTTTGTGTCAATATATTTTTCAGAAACCTAGGAATCTAGCCCTTGCTTTTTATAGAAGTCTTATTTTGGCCACCAGCAATGAAACTGGCTAATAATATATAAGGTTATAAGAGAAAAATGAAAATAAGAGAATAAAAAGTTATCTTTAAATATTTTCTGACTAGATGAAAATGGAAGATTACCATTTTACAACTGTCAAGAGAAGAGATTAATTTTATATCATTTTCTATTTTCACTGCCTAACGTGGTAAAGTTGGATGAATAGAAGGCCATTGTCTTTATTCATTAATTTCAAGAGATTGTTAGAAGATGGAAATCTTTTGGAATTATTATGTCTCTGTAACAATATTCATCTAAAAATTATGACTCAAAGAATAATCTGTCCTCTTACAACTATAAATGTTGTCAGAAGAATGAATTAGGAATATGCTGTCAACATAGAGTTTCAATGTCTGTCCATAAAGTTCATTTGAGGATTTCTGTCCTTTTTACACTAGCCAAGATAACATTTTGTCAAAAATAACTTGATTTAAATTAGATTTTAAAAAATGATGAAAGGCTCAATACTGATTTTGGATAGAAGTTTCCCCTCATAAACCAGCATTGATCACATTAATATCTATGCATAAAATGACATGACTAAACTACGATATTGCTAATTTACTTAAGTTTCCTAAGTACTGAAATTTTGTTCAATAACCCAATGGAATTCTTTCATGACCTGGTGACAGCCAGATACCAACAAAGCCATATGAATGAACTGTTTCATGAGAAATGATCATCTCAGAGGTCAAAAGAACAAACAGACAAAATCTTTATAGGACTATATGTGCATACATATTTTTTAATTATTTAAAAATATTTTTACAAATATATAAAATAAATATAAATATTATATACATAATTATATGAACATATCAATATATTTGTAGTCTATATACATATATGTGCATGTTATCTATTAAATAAAGAAAATAGATACCATGATACATGATTGATTATATTTTTAAAATTCATTCTGAAGTATAGCTTAAGAATTCTTACAGAAATGAAATAAAATAGATTAAGATGGGATCTGAACATAATTGTTAACCACAAAGTTATAATTTTAAAGTTAAAATATATTTCTTATTTGAAATTATTATATGCAACCATTATAGAAGTATTGAAAAGATATCTGGAATTCACTCAGAATTTTAAAATATTTATTAAATAAAACCTACAAGATGAGAATACTTTGATTCCCTGGAATTCATAACATTTTGGAAGATGACCTCAAAGCTATACTTCTGTTCCTCTTATATTCAGGATGTATAAACAAAGCTACTTTATTTATATGTTTGTTTTTAGGTGGTACTGGGAATAGAACCTGGGACTTGGTACACGGGTAGCTGGCGCCCAACCACTTGAGGACATCCACTCCCCTCATCTTCTTTTAATAATACAGATGTGGAAGTTACTCCTGCAATCAGTAACCTGATTGATTAGACAAGGAGGTTGCTGAAGAACAAATTTCTATGGTACAAAATTGCCACATATGTGCAAAAATAAATCTCAAAGTAAGCCTTGCAAAAGTCTCCAAAATTAATAATTTAAGAGTTATAAGGCCTTGGGTAAATCATAATCAGACTTGGGTTCAATTTTATCATTTGTACAACGGGAAGACTGCTCTAAAATAACCACTAAAATCTCTTCCATCCCTGACCCATGATAGCACTGATGTTTAATAACTACCTTTCATCCTAAGATGAAGGTATTTTCATTTTCAGATAAGCTTAATATTTTTGTTATGAGGGAAAAGATATGAGATACATATTGATAGGTTAGTTTTGATCTTTATTATTTCCCAATGTTCCAAGGGGTCACTCTGAGGGAACAACTGAAATTTTAATGTCTACAGTTTATTAAAATAAATCACATACCTTAATATACGTCTGGAAACTTCCTTCATCTATTATATCTATTTATTACATAAACCATGACTATGTTTCCAAGAGTAACTGGAAGGATCCTTCCATTAGCAATCTGCTGGCATGATTTTACCCCAAATGGGCATTATAAATTATACTCCTTACTAGTTTTTTTCCTAAAGTACATTTTCCTAATATTTAATTTATAGATCATTTCCCAAATGTATTAGTAATAAATGTTTGAAGGCGGTAGACAGATCTCCAACAGGAAAGCATCACTCTTGCCAATTACTGGGAGGACTCATTAAAAAGGCATCAAGAGAAAACAAAATAAAAACAACCTTGTGAACCTTAATTGGTCTCAAGAGTTAGGATATCAATACAGAAATGCCCCAGCCCAAATTACCCCTTAGACTGTATAGAACGTAACTACTTGGTATTATACTATTTTTTTTTTTTTTTAAGATTTTTTAATTTATTTATTCATTTATCCCCCCCTTGCTGCTTGTGCTCGCTGGGTCAGCTAACCACGCCGTGCAGGCAGGCTTGCCTTCACCAGGAGGCCCTGGGAACCGAACCCGGGGCCTCCCATATGGTAAACGGGAGCCCTACTGATTGAGCCACAGCCGCTTCCCGGTATTATACTATTTGTACAAGACAGTTCTCATGAACAGAACAAAAACAAAGCAAAACTCTAAGTGCTACTTGATTTTAGACATTTTCTCCCAAAACAATATGTGATATGGATTTACTCTTATAGTCCTTTTAAACTACCATGCTGCTCAAAAGTGAAGTAATTTAAAATAAGTATGTCATAAATACATATCATGGATGTAGAATATATGGATGGATGGATGGATACATACATACATACATACATAAACAGCAGTATGGTAGCTGACAATTTAGATGCATCCCACAGGGATTACTTCATAGAGTGAAAATTTCTTTTATTAGCGACTAATGTCTTAATTTACCAATTTTTGAAATATTGGATTTTCTTAAAGTAAGAATTCCCTTGTCTGGATGGGGAAATTTTCTCATGACTCTGCATTTGTTTGTTATCCATCAGTCATCACACACGACATTCTGACTGATTTGGATTATCAATTTTAACATATCACATTACTTCCATCACCTCATAACCCAAAGGGGGTATATATCCAATATGATAGATGTGGAAATCCAAGGAGTATGACAAGTGACACATGAAGCTAAGAATGCTGAAGATAGAAATGCAACACTCAAATCCCACTCCAGAGTCCTTTATATTTTATTACTTTTTTTCTACATTTAAAACATTATTCAGGATAATGAGATGGATTAATGGAAGTTATGTTCTTAAAGTTATCAGATCTTGGTCCATCCATAAACAACGTGTGCATAAAATGGGATTTGGGGTGGGGGGGGAGGAAAGAGTTCGTAAAAGTATGTCAAATCCCAGCATGATTCTTTAGATATATCTGGGTTTCTCAGAAGCTACTTGACAACTGATTTAATCTCATTTTATTTTCCTTTTTGCTTTGAGCTAAACAAGTTACAAGTAAAAATAACTTATTTTTTTATGGAACTTCTCTCCAGATGAAAACATTCTTGTAATCTTATTAATCAAATACATTAATACTGGCATTAATATTTCTGTTTTCAACTGTTGTACAAAAAATCATTGAATAAAATTTGTTCAACTCACTATGTGAGTTAGAAAGAGAAAAATATTGTAGATAGATAAATTTTAGTATCTGCTTTATGCACACACATGAAGAAAAGTCTAATGTGAGAGTCTGGAATCTAGGCATTTTGATTCAAGTTTGTCATTTCCTCATTCTCCATTCACCTCCAGGTAAGCATTTACAGATCTGTGTTTGAATTCACAAGTTAACTTATGGGTAGAAGTTGTAAATATTTTTTAGCTTGTATATTAGTTATAATAACCATATATATAATTATTGATAAGTTGATTGTAAGTTTATTCCTGTTGTTATATATTTCTCTTGGTAAATGAATACATTTAATGTAACAAATGTTTAAAATAAAAGAGAAAATAAAATTTGTCTATTATCCTACTATCTGAAAATCATTAGGCAGCATTTTCTTGTAATTCCCTCCAGTTTTACTTTAATCATTCAACATATAGATTATAATTTTGCTATAATTAATAATGTTGTGATGAACAGTTCAATATGTAATTTCTTGTCAGACTCTTCGGTTATTTATTTAATTTAGACTGGCAAATTATATTTTCATTAACTATCTCTCAAGAACACATTAACAGAGTATTTTCCTGATCATCCAAATCATGCCAACAGAGAAATACTGTTTAGAGCAAATGGATACTGAACTGAGACTTCAGTGAATAGTTGTACTGAAGTCAGCACATAAAAATTGGAGCCTACCAATTCAATGGGAACTTTTTACATAATATATAATAATAGTAAGTTTTTGAGCATACACCATATGCAAAGGCTCTTATAAGTGCTTTACTTGTTGTATATTTTAAATTCACAATAAAGCTTGTGATGACTAAAAATGGGGAAACTGAGGCACAATAGCCTTAAGTAAATTTTGCATGGCCAAACAGTACTAAGAGGCAGAGCCAGAATTTATACCACATTTGTATGATTTTAAAGCCACTGCTTTTAACTATTATGTTACTCTGTCTCTCTAAATTACATTTCACATGTTTTCTTGAACAGACTCTATGTTATTAAGTTTACTTCACAAATAAGGAAAGTGAAGCTCAGCGATGTTAGGTGAGTTTAATATTACAAAGCTAGTCAACAGGAAAGCCAGTATTTTAATATAATAATTTTAGATTTTCAAATATTGTAAAAATAGTACTGAGAATTATCATATACTTTTCACTGAACTTTTCCAATGTCAAAATCTTATATAACAATAGTACAATTATCAAAATGGAAACTAAACTGCAAACTTTATTTGGATTTTTCCAGTTATTTGATAATGTCATTTCCTGTTCCATGACACAATGACACAAAGAATATGTCATTGCTAAAATATTTTGTAGAGTGTCCTTCAATATGAGTATGCCTGATATTTTTTTCATGATTAAAATATACGTTTTTCGCAGGAATACCACAAAAATATCACCAAAGTGACGTGCCCTTTTCATTGTACTATATCAGGGGTATATTATGTCAATATGTCTTTTCTTTTAAGGAGGTACCAGTGATTGGACCCAGGACCTCATACATGCGAAGCAAGCACTCAACCACTGAGCTACACCCACTCTGTGATGTCAATATTTCTTATCGCTGGTGATGTTAAACTTAACCACTTGATTAAGATGCATCTTCTGATCTTTCCACTCTGAAGTTAATATTTCCCCTTTATAATTAATAAATACCTTGGGGAAGTTATTTGTGAGTCTGGAAAGTTTGTTCTTCCTCAAACTTTCACCCACTAATTTTAGCATTCATTGGTGGATCTTGCCTGTAATCATTATTATTGTGGGTTGCCAATTTCTTCATCTCGTCTGTATTTATTAATTGGAATTCTTCTGTAAGGAAGAACTGTGACTTCTCTGAATATATATATATATATATTTGTTCAATTATTTATTTATATCAGCATGGGCTCATGGATATTTATTTTATCCTATGAGCTATAATCCACTACTATAATTCTTTACTGGGTTGCTCTAATTTTCCAGCTTTAGCCATTGGGAGTTCTTTCACATTGGAGCCTGTGTCCTTTGACATACCCCATTCTTGTTGAGCACTTCCTTATTTTCAGTGCCAAAAATGATCCCAGCTCATCTTGTATTTTCCCTTCACCAGTCCCATAATCAACAATTTCTCCCAGGAGCCTTTGGAAAACAGCATTGAAAAACCAAGATCTGGAGGATTGACCTCATCAATATGGCAACTTAAGACATCCCCTGGAACAATATCCCCTGAGAATCAACTAATTAAAGGACAAAACTAGAGGAGGACTCCATAAATGCTGAATTTAAAAAGGAAGGGAGGGAGGAAGAAAGGAAGGAAGATAAACACCAAAATCAAGTAGGAAATTTATGTTCCAGACCTACCAGTCCAGACTCCTCCCTCTCACTTGGTCCAACACAGCTTGGGAACAGCATAAAGGCAGCACAGCCCAGTTCAACCTTGTTGCAGATACAGAATACTCACAGCAGCAAGTTAGAACCCCATGCACATCCAGGCACAGGTATCCAAGGCTGCAGAGACCAAGGGTGGAGCACAAGCAGCTGAGGAGTGCCACATACAAAAGTTCCCCTAGGGAAAAAAGACCATGGAAGAACTTTTGACAAAAGGTGAACACACTCAATCCAGTCTCTGTATGCTAGACCACCTAAACACAAAATAGATTTTTCCAGATTGACCCTGTCAGCCTCTCCACGGCGGGATACCCCAACGGGGAAGAAGTTGGAAGCAGAAAAACATCACAAGGAAAAAAAAAAAAAAAAAAAAAAGAAGGGGTAGGGTTGAATTGCTGTAGTGTAGGATGGAACCCAGAACTGAAAAGTGTAATGAAAAGTAGACACTGAGTTAAGGAGAGAACTTAAGCAAATTACAGCAGCTGGGGAGAAAATTCTGCACACAACATCAGGATTCCTGAAGAAGGAAAGAGGAAAGGAAGATTTCCCCTGGAGGTCAAACAATTGCATACAAACAGGGCAATCTTAACAATTGTACCACATATCTACAGCAAGAATCAACTGTGGAAGAGCTAAGAAAGTCAGAAGAGTTAAACACAGGCTACTCTATAGGTCCAGAAAAGTTGGAACAATGGTCAAGAAGAGCCTTAACACAAAGCCAATCAACAATAAAACCCTAGGCAAGATAAAGAAACTGACCTTTGGAGTTAGCACATCAAAATAATCAGATGACCAGGCATCAGCAAAAAAATTACAAGCCATACTAGGAAAATGGAAGATAAGGTACAGTTACTGGAACAAATGAAAACTTAAAAGAAGACACAGAATTTGGAACAACAAATCAAAGAAGGATAACAAATCTCCTAAATCAACTTAAAGAGATATAGATGAAGTAAAATGATGGTGAATATAGAGATAAAGGATATTAAGAAGACAATATGTGAGCAGAAAGAATTTGAAAGTTTAAAAAGAAGCATAACAGAAGTTATGAGGATGAAATGCAAAATATTGGAGATTGAAAATACACTAGAGGGAAGCAAATGTGGCTCAAGTGACGAGCTCCTGCCTACCACATGGGAGGTCCCAGGTTTGGTTCCTGGTCCCTCCTGGAGAAGATGAGCAGACACAGAGAGCACACAGCGAATGGACACAGAGAGCATATAGTGGGCACAAACAACAAGTGGATGGGAATAAGTAAATAAAATAAATCTTAAAAAAAATACACTAGAGGTATAAAACAATAGATTTGAAAGGGCAGAAGAAAGATGCAGCAAAGTAGAAAGCAGAAAAATTCAAATAATATAGTCAGAAGCACAGATAGAAAAAAGAATAGAAAAAATTAAGCAATGACTCAGGGACTTTAGAGACAGTAGAAAGTATACAAACATGCAGTATTGTTATCTCAGAGGAGAAGAGAAGGGAAAAGGGCAGAAGGACTATTTGAGGAAATAATGGTTGAAAATTTTCCACCTCTTAGGAAAGACATATATATTCACATCAAAAAAGTTCAACTTTCACCAGAAAGAATAAACTCTAATAGATCTATGCCAAGAAACATACAAATCAGAATGTCAAATGCCAAAGATAAAGAGAGAATTCTTTCAGCAGTGAGGGAAAAGTGATTTGTAACATAAAAGTGATACACAATAAGACTAAGTGCTGATTTCTCACTAGAAACCATTGAGGTAAGAGAGCAGGAATATGATATATTTAAGATAATGAAAGAGAAATACTGCCAGCAAAAAAATTCTTTATCCAGCCAAACTGTTCTTCATAAATGAAGGAGAGTTGAAAGTATACATAGATAAACAGAAACTGAGAGATTTCCTCCACAATAGACCTGCCCTGTAAGAATTACTAACAGGGGCTCTTCAGGTTGAAAAGAGAAAACAGAAGAGAGTGGTTTGAAATAGTGAGAAGTGAAGATCTTCAGAAATGGTAACTAAATGGGCAAATGCAAAACCCAATAGTACTGTATCCTCAATACATAACTCTTGCTCTTTAATACCTGTAAGAGTCAGAATACAATTTAAGAGGAAAAGTCATATTTCCTGATAACGGACATGCAAAATATTAAGAGGCAATGTAGGACAAAAACATTATAAGGAGGGGAAATGGAGGGATATGGGAGCAGAAAACAGGTACGTTATTGAAGCTAAGTTGGTATCTGTGGAAGTAGGTCACAGATGTAGATTGTGTCATACAAACCCCAAGGTAACCAAAAAGAAATTATCTTGAAAATATATAGAAACAGAAATGAGAAAGGAATCAGATCGATAACACCACAAAAGATCAACTATACAGAAAAGGAGGCTGCAATAAAGCAAAAGACAGACAAAAAAGATATGGCATATAAAAACCAAAGACAAAATGGCTGAAGTAAGTACTACCTTTTCAGTAATTACAATGAATGTTAATCGATTAACCTTCCCAATCAAAAGACACAGATTGGCACAACTGATAAAATAGCACAATCCAATTATATGTTGTTTACTAAAGACCCACCTTAGACCCAAAGGCGCAAATAGATTAAAGTGAAAGGATGGAAAAATATAATCCATGCAAATAGTAAACATAAAAGAGCTGGGATAACTATACTAATATTGGGATAACTATATTAATAGACTTTAAGTCAAAAGGTGGTACCAGAGACAAAGATGGACACTATATTTTAATAAAAGGGGCAATCCACCAAGAAGAAATAACAATCATAAATATTTATGCACCTAACAATGGTGCCCCAAAATACATGAAGCCAACACGACTAAACTGAAGGGAGAAATAGACAACTCCACAATAATTGTTGAAGACTTCAATACACCATTTTCATCAATACATAGAACATCTAGACAGAAGATCAATAAGGAAACAGAGTACTTGAATGATATGATAAATAACAGACCTAACAGACATGTATAGAACACTGTGCCCCAAAACAACAGGATATATATTTTCTCAAGTGCATATGGACCTTTCTCTGGGATAGACAGCATGTTGGGTCACAAAAGTCTCAATAAACTTAATAAGAAATTACACAAAACATCATCTCTGACATCAGTAGTATGAAGCTGGAAATCAATAACAGGAAAAGAAATTCATATGGAAGTTAACTAACACACTCTTAAACAATCAATGGGTCAAAGAGGAAATTGCAAGGGATATCAGTAAATATATTGAGATGAATGAAAACAAGAACACAACATAACAAAACTTAAGGGATGCACTGATGACAGTGCTGAGAGTGAAATTTATAGCTATAAATTCTTACATTAAAAAGAAAAAGCTAAAATCAAAGACCTAACTGCACACCTGAAGGAACTAGAAAAGAACAGCAACTAAACCCAATGTAAGCAAAAAGAAAGAAAGAATAAAGATGAAAGCAGAAATAAATGAAGTAGAGAATTAAAAAAACAATAGAGGGCATAGACAAAACCAAAAGTTGGTTCTTAGAAAAGATCAATAAAATTGACAAATCTTTAGTTTGTAATCTGGTAGGATTCACAAATCAAGAAAAAATAAGGAAAGACTAAATCAATTACATAAATAATTTTAAAAGAAGGAAGAATAAAATAAGGACCTCGTTTACTTTTATTAGGTTCAGGACTAGCAGATGTACTTTGCACTGAAGGGAACTCTAATATATTTTAAAATTTAAGCTATGTGCAAATGAGAAAAACTCAATCTCTGTGCCTTAGTTTCCTTATCTATGTAATAAGGATAATTATCTCCATCCCATAGAGATGTCACGAAAATAATAAATGTGAAAGCACTTTAGAAAATCTAAAATACATGATTTCCAGGATACATTGATGATTAATATGACAATGCTAATATAAAAACAATCAGAGGTCTTAAAAGCCAGAACTGAGGATTTCAGAAATCAGAAAGAATTTCTGCCTCTACTTTAGCCAACCAGCTACTCCTGGGAATTCAATTTCACCTTCACAGGAGTTTCAGTTTGCAATGTGCCACGTGGAATTCGGATTTTCCAAAATCCGTGGTTGCAAGAGCAAATTCTTCTAATACATCTTTTAATATTTAAATATATTCTGTTAGTTCTGTTTCTCTGGAGTACCCTACTAATATATCCATCAAACACTAATCTAGATACTACCGTGAAGGGATTTTGCAAATGGAATTGAGGTTATTAATCAGCTGGCTTTAAAATACAGAGATTATACTAGATTATCTGGGTGGATCCAATGAAATCACATAAATCCTTAAGAGCAGAAGTGGAAGGCAGAAGAATCCATTGGAAATATGTGGAGAAAAAGGTGAGGCAGGAAAGAAGAGCCAGAAGAAAGTGAGAAGCACTTAATCCACCATTGCTGGCTTTGAATGAGGGCCATAAAACAGTCCATGTAGAAGGACTCTGGAAGCTGACCATGCCCCCAGCCAGCAAGAAAACAGGGACCTCAATCTTACAATCACATGGAACCAAATTCTACCCACAACCTGATTGAGCCTGGAAATGGAAATTCCCCTAGAACTCCAGAAAAGAAAAAAAAAAAAAAAAAGCCTGCTGATTCCTTGATTTCCACTTTTGAGATTTTAATAAGAAATCCATACCATGTTCACACTTCTAAACCACAAAAATTGTGAGCTAATAAATGGGTATTGTTTTAAGCTACAAAGTTTGTGTTATTTTGTTACAGCAGCAACAGAAACTAACATCTGGGGCTGCTGCAGAACCAAAATGATTTAGAAAAAACAATTCTTTTCATAATCTATGTCAACCATAGAGCCTCATATAAAACGACCTCTCTTGATGACAGTAGGAATCAGAGACATTTAATTTAAGGAAACCCAGAAAGTATTATTTGGGCAATCTGTACTTACAGGGCCCACTACGCCATTCTATGGGTCTGCATTTGAGACCCAGAGGGGTCACTAAACCTACCCAGATCCATTTTCCCAAGAGCAGCATGAAGATGGAGTAGAGAGATTTCTAGAATTGAAATTGAAATCTGTCATAAAACCTAACCCAGGCTGAATCATCACCTAGCTAGGTGAAATATGGCATCTCATTACCTCTAAACCTGAATTTCTATATCTTTTGTATGGGTGTAAATAGTAGCTATTTTGGTTTAAATGAGATAATATAAATTAAAGTTATTTGTAAATCACAAATATATAACAATTATGAGATTTAGGAACATTATTTAGTGATTCTCAGAAAATGATTAAAATAGCTACTGATGGTCAGATTAGCCTAGACAGCTAATTTACTAGGACTGATTCACAATTACTCATTATAATGCTTATTATCTCAGTGTATCCCTTAATTGAGATCATACAATAGAATATGTTTGGAGGTGGTTTGTGGTTTATAAAAAGGCAAGGAATGGAGGAAGAAAAAGATTCAATATAACATTACTGTAATTCCAAACTTTCATCAGTAAAGGGGGCACTAAGTAAGAAAAGTTAAATAAAAAAATACATGAAAAATAATAGTTTACCATGCCTCTTCATTCAAAAGATAAGACACACGGGAACTGTGTTGCAATCACAACAATTTATCCTGCATAGGGTATATGACTCACTTAAATTATCTTTCACATGCTGTAGCTACATTTAATTCATTTTAAAAAATACCTTGAACCATAAAGAAGGTGAGAAGTTTCACTATACTCTGCTGAAAGACTTGCTTGAAATCAGAGCTGGGAATAAGGACTTGCACCTTAAATGTCTGAGTTTGAATCTACATTTCCTTTCCTGATGCCATCCAATCAATTCCAAGGCTGACTTAAATCTTCATTATTTTCCTCTCAGCTCATAAGGGGGTAGGAAGTGGGGGGGGGATTCTATCAGACAGAAATGGGGAAGGGCTTAGACCTAGATTAATATATTTGGGCTATGATAAAACCCCATTAAATTTGTCTGCAAAGGGGATTTGGAGGTAGAGCCCAGAAGGAGGGGGACCACTGCCCTAACAGGCAAGTCCCACAAGCCAGCGGACTTTATCAGTTTGTCAAAGGAACCTGCTCTAGCTGCTCAAGTATAGCTCCAGCAGAGCATATGTCACAGACCTCATCTTTGCCTGGCTCTGCTTTATTAGATTACAGCCTAGCACGTGTTCCTTGCCTGGAGAGGAGCTCTAGCATATTTTAAATTCCAAGTCTAGCTCATCTGAGAAATACTCAAAATCTAGGTACTATTTTACTGGCTAACAAAACTGCTTCTGTAAGAGAAAAGTACTAAACCTCTTGCACTTTCAATTAAAATTTATCCGCCATTGCATTGTGATGAACTGTGTGGTGAAAGTTTTAACCTCTACAAACTTTTGCAGCCAAATGGAAGAGCAAACTATTATTAACTCTAGAAACAACAGATTTGGAATCCCTGAAGAAAACATCAAACTAGAGTATGGTTCAATATGAATGAGAATGGAATAATTCTTCTTCTTCCTTGTTTGATTCTCTCCCATTGAATTACTGGGTTTGTCCCCATCCCTCATCCTACTTGAGAAAACAAGGGGAAAAAAACAAAACAAGATTCAGAAATGCATTATTTTACAGAAAAAAAAAAAATTCTAAGCTATGAAATAATTTACACATGAAAGCATATAAAGTAAAATACCTTTTTTATGTTAGCTTCTGGGGTAAAACAACAAAATATTCACTATGCTATATTATCCACAAATATCTGAGAGACTTCTGAATGTCAGTAGGGAACAGTTTATTGATCTGACTCAGGAAATACGGAGCACTACAAAGGACATTATACAAAAAGCAAGGAGCCCTGATTTCTGTATCTGTCTCCACCACTAACAAGCTCTCTGACCTTGAAAATCCTCTTGGGACTTATCTCCCCATGTTGGAATGAATTAAATGATCTCTATGGTCCATTTACCATCTGAATTTAGGAGATGCAAAGAATTTAACTTAGTTACTCTGCAAAATCTACTAAGAAGTAATTCTTGATTGTGATTTTGGCAAATCTGAAGAATAACCTAATGCTATCACACAGGCTGATCACTGTGGAAATAGCTACATTATTTCTATTTCAATATTTGGTTTATATACCCCAAAGGTGGAAAGCAGAATGAAAATTAAAATTAAATAATTACCTAACATTTACTATGCTCTTTGCTAATCTCTCAACATATAACTACCCTAAAAGAATTTTAGGAGAAAGCTGTAATAACATTTCCCAAAGGGGTTAATTTCAACCCTGAAAGTGGGGGAGGGTATATATATTCACTGAAAAAATTGAAAGTTGGAACATGGGGCATTGTTTCTCCTATTATGTATAGTATAATCCAAATGATTTCTAAGTAGTAATTAGAAAATTGGAATAAAAGCCATCAAGAAGTTAGTTTCCTTGGCACAAAAACCTCAGGAAATATTTTATTTTAAAATTCAAAACAGACATGGTTTTTGCACCATCACTCAGAGTCATACAGAAATATTAATATTTAAAAAAGGGAAGTTAACTAATTTTACTAAATCTACATTTAAAATCTATTTATTTGATTTATTGAACCAGCTTTATAAGCTGAGCTTTATTACTTACTTCCTCATTTATCTACAGCAATAAGAACACACATTGGGTGTTAGGGGGAAGGTTGGGTGGTAGTTGTATGATTTCAAAACCTCACAGTGAAGTTTAAAACAAATATAATGAAAAATATGGAGAAATTTTTAAAAAATTGTTCCTGGTTTTGTTACAATAGAAATGTTTAATGTAAGGAAAATACTATTTCAGGGAAGGGGTATACAGCAGACTTCCATAAAGAAGTTAGGTCTTGAAGAAGGTGCTGCCATATTGAAGGCAGAGAACCTGGAAATTTTTAAAGGACTGATATTCAACCTGTAGAAGTTAGTTATATAGATAATTTCTAGGGAGATAAAACCCCATAATTAGTCTCAGTTAGTCTGCCCACATTAAATTATATTACATGCTGCACACAATTACATTTCTCCCTGAAATATTTCATAACTAATGAAATCACTCACATCTATTGATTCTATTTGAAGAAAAATGGGGAGGTTACTTTTTAAAAGTTTTTTCACCACAGCATGATTATGTGGTGAGCTCATAATGACAGAAACCATTTGTTTTTTTGGCTCTTCATTGAAATAAATATACATTTAAATAAAAATCATGGTTATAGCACTTGGAACCCATATAATAGACCAAATCCATTATTACCCCAAACTAGAATTAATTGCAATGATTTTTAGAAAAACATAAACCCTACTAATATAATAGGTGAATGCAGTAATAAATCTCTTTATATGCAAGGCAAAGTTTAACTATTTTTTATGCATTAGCTCATTCAAGTCTTGTAATAAGTGAATGAGATAGACAGTATTAATATCTTCATTTACAAATAAGGGAAAACAGAGGCTGTGTGAACTCATGTAACTTGCAACAGCCAGAAAGTGGCATAGTTTGCTTTCAAAAACAGTTCTCTCTCACTCCAGTTTATAATTACAAATGAATCCTAAGAGATCCCTCATGGAAAAAAAAAAATGTCATCCACTACATCATGAGCACAGTCTTGAAATTATGTTCACAGAAGTTACAAAAACTTTCATGGGCAGAGAAGACTGGAAGAAGATACCAGACAGGGGATAGCAAAGGGGCAAGCTTAAAATGCTTGTCATGGCTTCAAATGGCCAGCAGTAAGAAATCTAGGGACTAACCTGGGGCATGGGTCAATCAGAACAGGAAGTGACCCTAGAAAAACAGATGCAGATATAAGGCAGGAAAAAGAGGGGCCTCAACCAAAGGAATTTTTTTTTTTTTTTTTTTTCAGTTCAAGAGTTCTTTCTAGGTTTAATGCCTTCATTTGGGTCAGAGTATGTTCTTTGCATATTGCTTTCTTCCAAAATGCTCTTCTGTTTTCCCCATTCTCTCAAGAAAGTTATCCTATGGATTTAAAAATACCATCCTTGACTGGCAAATTAAAAACTAAAGCTCCATCTGACTAATAGAAATATAAAAAATGCTGAGCTCCCAGATTCTATAGTCTCATTGCAAATTCAAGTGTATAATCTAAATCTGTGTTAAAATCTAGGGTAAGGATCAAATTAGGTTAGCAAAATTGAAAGAAGAATGAGCCCATCATTTGTGGGCAAGTCCAGATCAAATTTCATTTTCAAGTGTTTCAGAGAACACTCACATTCCCTGGTAATATGCTGCCCAACACTGATGGACCAGAAACTGGATCTTGGAAATGCTTTAGCTACAAAGAGAGTTTTGTTTTAATAGGATTTGAATCAGAGCACCATCTTCCAAACACAGTCTTACTAAACCTAGCCATAGTAAACCTACTTCTATAAAATTTTCTCCCTTAGTGGCAATGTATACTGCATCAGATTTTCATATAGAAGGTTAAATTCAGGAAAATATCAATTTGGTTTTCAGTTTTAAAATGGTAGTTGTTGGCCAACAGTTTAAACAAGTCTAAAACAGTACCATATTAACAATGAAATAATTTCATCTAAATGTCATTATGGTGATTATTTCTCCCTAGTTTTGCATCCATAAAGCAATTTATTTAAAATAGAAAATGAATTACTTCACCTCCAAGAAGAAATGTCATCTTTTGTTTTTGTTTTAATGTGTTGTACAGTTATGTGACATAATCTCTTTTATGGAAACTCTTAAGGTATGTATGTTATTGTTCAACCATATTTAAAGTTATAAGAGTTTTCATAGTTGTATTGCTACATGTCACACCCGGGCATCTCTAGCCAAATAAAGAACACTATCTCTCTCTTTTTTTTTTAATGCCATACACAATTCAAGCAAAATTTTAACTTGCCAATTTGTTAAGACTGGTTATACAGAAGCAAAAGAGAATATTTAAGGTATTACTATCTCGCAGGTCATTTTCATATTTAATCATTTTTATAGATTGAATTTAATCTTTATTTTCTTGTACCAAATTTAACCCCATAGAATTATTTGTTGAACACGTAATCTATTTAATTTAAATGACATAGCATTAAGGTCTTTGCAGTGTGCTCAAAGTAATAAAGCTACTGAAATTAATACTAATAATGAGAACATTTGCAAAGATATAGCAAAATAATTATTTCTAAAATAATCTCAGGAAGGCTAAGCTAGTGAAACATAACCCATTCATTTTAGCTCACCTAATCAAAACATTTATTTCTACCTAGTTAGTATTTATATTGATAAAACCACCCATTAAAAATCACTCGACAGATCAGAGCTTTGGTGTTATTTTCTTATTTTAATTGAAATACAAGCAGGGTGGTAGTCGCAATATTAGTTAAAGAGTGTTGTAGTCTGAATTTGATAGTAGATAGATAGATAGATAGATAGATAGATAGATAGATAGATAGATAGATAGATAGATA
>JAKSZT010054406.1:3285957-3469121 GCA_026826555.1 Tolypeutes matacus
ATAGATAGATAGATAGATAGATAGATAGATAGATAGATAGATAGATATAGATGCATAGATACAAAGATATAGATACATAGATACATATATATATATACACAAGTGTGTGAACACAATTCCAAAATATTCAGAAACTTAGAAAATCTTCCACATAAAATGAGAGTAACCTTCTGTTCTCAAAAGGAAAGATAATTTTTCATATACTACTTTGCAGAAGGTATTAAAATAAAACTACATTATATATTAAAGAGAGAACTGAAGAAGACTGGAAGGCTTCATCAAGTATTACAGCTAAGCACCCCAGCAAAAAACAAAAAAGATCATACATTCTTAATTCTTAGTTCTTTGAAGAATATAAGAGCTATAACTCGTATATGAAAAGTAACATACTTACTCTATCAGATGTCTGCTTTCAACAAATACTGAAATTATCTTTAGCACAATGTCAATCCTTGGTGCATTATTTATTTCCTACTTAACAGCCCAGAGATGCAAGATGCTCCAAAGCTTTACTTTCAGACAGTTTTCTTCAACCACAGTCTTCTACATGTCCTGTTATTTGCTTCAGCATCTATGAAACAATTCCATCTTTCTCAACAATCAAAACCCTTGAAGCAATTCAGCATCTGCTTCCTTATACTGTATTTCAATCTAGTCACAAAAAAAGCCCTTTTTTACCTCGTATTTTATTTCAAAAAGTTTCGTGGGTTGAATATTCCAAATCCCTTCAACATACCACAGAGCAGTAAATGGTAAGAATTATATTACTGCGGCTTCTTAGATTATAACTGATAAGGGGAGGCTTTTACATTTATATTGGGTCCTGTGGAACTGATGCCATACTGGTCCAATAATTAATAATTCATGGAGCCAAATTATAGCCTTAGAAGGAAACAGCCACTTTGACTAGTTCTTTCAAAATCCTCTGATTTATGTATGACAGAACAGAAGAGTTCTAGCAGAGGTTAATAATTTTTTTTTAAAATTCCCAGACATAACACTTGAGTTTTAAAATTAGTTCTGCCTTTGCACGAGCTGGGTTTGTTATGGCATCATGTAAGTGCTATCTCTTTGCGCAGAGTCAATTTAAAAGGATAATATCATTTTAAATGAGTATCTGGCTAGTGCGAGTGTCTACTGCAGAGAATTGGGGACACAGAGGGTGAGTAAAGAGGAAGTAAACTAAAATTAAGGGGCACTTTGGACAAAAAAAAAGAAGAAATTGCCTCCCACACACACCCTGTTTCTGAAAAGAAGACTTTAACATGATTTCCAAAACATTTAAGAAATCTGGAATCCAAGGCTACCCTATAGCTCATTATGCCTCATTCTTGAAGACTGCTCAGTAGAAGATATGGTTACCACATATATGGTATGTGTGCCTTTGTGTTTATCTGCACAGTCCCACGTGAATACGTGGCTATGACAAATAATTCACACATTGCAGTTTCTTCAACGGATGGGCTACCTATATTCTGTAGGATTAATAATTTTTAAGGAATAGTTTTGTGAAGGTATAATTTATATAGAGTAAAATGAATGGAACTTAATTATACAGTTCAATTCACAATCCCATCAAGATATGGAATATTTTCATCAACCCAGAAAGTTTCCTTATTTACCTTCTCAGTCAATATCCTGCCACTATAAGAATTTCTTATCTAATTTCTAGCACTATAGATTATGTTACCTATTCTAGTATTTTATATAAATTCAATCATACAGTGTGTGTGTGTGTGTGTGTGTGTGTAATTTGTCAGGGTTTGCCACGGCTTCATATATTGAATTTGAGAACGACTCTCAGGTATGTGGTAATTGTAAAAAAAATTGGCCATAAAAGGAGCTAGCATGGATTTAATCAGGAAACAAGGAGTCAAATGAGCTTAAAATAAGCACACACTAAATGACTAACATACACTTATTATGCACTCTGTTTCACTTTTCTGCTTCAGTAATTTTGGATTGGATGCTAGTTACTATATTTGAAGATATGGCAAGAATCCAAACCCATAAACAAAGGTACTCCTGAGATGTTAGCCATTTTAACATGTTAGAATGATTTCCACAGGTAGTGTGGCAGGGAAGGTCAATATTAAGCCCATTACAAATCTGGTTGGCACATTACAGTCCAGCTATTCCAAGACCATAAGGGACACCTGCTATTAGAATTTTACGCTATATAATAACCATTATGAATTCTGCTTTATACCTCTTATTTTATGACCCAAAAAGCATACTTGAGAAACAATATATCTTCTGGAAGGAAAAAATGCATTTTTTTAAGTTAATGCTATTTGAAAGGTATTCAACTGAAGGCTCAGATTTGGAAACTCTCTGAGGAAAATCTCACAGAGCAAGACATAAGTAAAACATCATTATTCAGAAATTACAGTGGCTTGAAGAAGACTCAATTATATATTCAGCATGACTGCTTTTGTACAACTATTCTTAAGCTACAAACCTGTTTTGTTTTTTTAAATCAAAGAAGTTAGAAAACAAAATCCGAATCTTACTTGGGTTATTCATCAGTCATGAGCTGCATGGAAAATATTTGACTTTTATGTCATTCTCAAAGTATAACCCATAAGCTATCTACCTGACCCACAAAGTTTTCAACAGGAAAAAATTTTTTAATTTGATTTCCTTATCAATTTAGCTTGTAAACACTTGGAACTTTAATGTTATACCCTGCGTTTTTAAAAACCTATTTTAGAACTTTTGTAGGGTACATCAGGATTTGAAGTCACTTCATTGTGGTTATTTTGTCCTCTGATACATAGATAGAAACTGACTAGATGTTATTTTCATAAGATTTAATTGTGGTAATATCAGACTTACAGAAAATTTGCAATACTAGTACAAAGATTAAAAGTATTCTCAAATTCCCCAAGACTGCCTAAAGTTTAACATTTTACTACATTTCCTCTTTCATTTCTTTCATCTCTCTCTGTTGCACTCTCTTTCTCTTTAAACACACATACACATAAACACACATGCACACAACTTTTTTTCTGAACCCATTAACATTAAGTTGCAGACATATTTATTTAACACTAAATAATTATTTAATTCACACTAAATACTTTATGGTATATTTCCTAAAACCAAGGACATTCTCTTACATAGCAGTAAAACTACCTAAATCTGGATAGAAACATGTATTCAGTACAATTATCTAAATTACAGACCTTATTCAAATTCCATCATTTGGCTCAATAATGTCCTTTAAGAGCAAAAGTAAATCCCAGATCATGTAGTCTATAGAGTTGACATGTCTCTTTAGTCACTTTTAATCTGTAACAGTACCTCAATATTTCTTTGTCTTTCAAGTCCTTGACCTTAAAAAAAAAATTACTGGCCAATAATGTTGTAAAGTTTGGGTTCTGTGATGCTTCCTCATAATTAGATTCTTTTATGAATTTTTTTGGCAGGATACCACAGAAATGGAGTTGCGTTCTTCCCCTGGCAGCTTATCAGGAGGCACATGATACTGTTCTGTTCCGTTACTGGTCATGTTAACTTTTATAGCTTGATTAATATGGTGGCTGCCATGCTTCTCCACCTGGGAAAGTTCCCATCTTTCCCTTTTTAATTAATAATTATCCTTGAGATACTCTGAAGCTATGTGACTATATTTTTACCCATCAAATGTTCACATACTCGTTTTAGCATCTATTGATGATTCTTGTCTGAGACAATTATTATGAGCAATCTTGATAAAAAGATGATAACAAAAGTAAGAGAAAAGGATACAGTTAAGTAGCTATCTGGAAAACTGTGGATTTATTTTCCCCAAAATACAGGTAGCCTCTGTCAAATGTCTAGTAATTCCAATCCTTTCAGGGATCTGTTCCTTATTAATTAATTCAATAATGATGCAAACTCAAGGTAGAATGAGGGGGGTACATAAAGAGAATGAATGCATATGAATAAGAAACAATAAATTTATGTACATAAGTGTCATTGAGGTGTTAGTGAGCCAGCCAGGAGCAGGCTTACAGCATATATTTGGGCATTTTCTGATCATCCCATATTATCAGGAATGGAAAAGCATTCTTGGTTGAAGAACATATTATCTGACCCACAACTTTTCAAAGGTGGTGTGGTGGATGGGGAAGGGGTGATAAATTTGAAATGTCACTTAATAACATTACTGTCAGAAGCACATGTAGTCAGTTACATGGGCAAGAAAACATAATTAAACCAAGTGGTCTATACTTGCTCATACCATCACTCCCCACAGTTCTATTATATGTCTAGGAAAAGCTGGAATGGTAAGCAAAAAAACAATAGCATATTAACTTACTCTGAACCAAGAAGTGATTTTCAATAGTGAAAATCAAATTATATCACTGTAATGGTTGATGCAGTTATCATTTCACTTAAAAAATATTCATTGTGCAACCCTCATGAGTCAGGAATCAGGAACATTCCAGTTAACCTATCAGGCGATGGAGATTCATCAATGAAGGAGATAGATCATGCTCATCCTCTCAAAAAATGTATATTTTAGTCAATAAAAGGAAATTAAAGGAAAACAGAGAGGGAGGGAGGGCAGGAAAGAAAGTGAATGAAGGAAGGCAAGGAAGAACATACAAATAAATAAACAACTAGATAAATTCTCATAGTAAGAAATGCCATTGAGAAAACAAATCAAGGTGATGTAGTAGTAGAATAGGGATAGTTTAGTGCAGATACTCGGGGTAAGAACTCGCCAAGGAGGTAAATACATACACAGAAAATGAAATAGTGAGAAGAATCCAGCCATGAGAAGATCTAACAATAGGAAGAGTATTCTTGACAGAGGAAAATACAAGGTCAACAGGAAGGACCGAGCGGTAGGAGTTAAAGTCAGATTGGCTGGAAATGTTTTCAATCATATCAAAACTATGCAGACCACAGCATGGAGTTTGGATTTTATTCTGAGAGCCAGCAGGGTTGTAAAATTATCTAGTTGCTTTTTTGATAATGAAGTATAGGATGTGGCAAGAATAGAGGAAGAGAGACCAGCATGGGCTCATCTACTTTCATCATTGTATGCCAAATATCAGCTCTTCATCCACAAAGAATGTCACTGCAATGGTTCCAAGAGAAAACAGGTCTGCTATACCTCCTTTTTATACATTTTTGTATTCATAATACTTAATTATGAGAAACAAAAAGAATCATGTATGTGGTATATTTTAATCAAACATATCTAAAATAATTTGTATTAGTTCTTATTTTTACCCCTCGATTTTCAATAACCGCTGCAAAAAGAAAATAAACGATTGTTTAAAAATGTATATATTGTTTAATGTGACTTACCGTTAATTTAGCTCTCCTGACTAAATTTGGAATAAAAGTCTTCCCCCAAATCACACTTAATTAATTCATTACCTGGAAACCAAAAATGATGGATACTAAATGCTATTTTAATCATGTTTTCAGAGAAGCTGACTGCACTTTTCTAGAACATCATGGCTTGTATGGCACAGTGCAATTTTAAAATCAATTTGCTTCACACCTTGTTCTTGGAAAGACAAGCTCTTTGTTTTCTATCTTCTGATGATACAATAGTTCAGGTATAATGGGTGGAACAAAAGAAATAATGAAGAATAATGGAAGTGTATCCCTTAAAACTAGCATCATCACTCTTTCAGGAAAAACAGCAAAACAAAATAAGAAAACATCCTTTGCTATCTGGCCTCTTGGAAAGACCTTGGAAATAAAAATAAAAGTGGAAAGTCATCTAGATATCTACTTTTAGTTTTATGAGAATTAAATTTCTTATAATTATGTTCTATAATTTTCAAATATTCTCTATTTTTAAATTCTTTCACTGATTAAATAATCAATTAACCATTTAGCAAAATTTCTTAGTAAATGAAGGAACTGCTATATTAAGACAGAAGGGGATACCATTATTATTTATTATATGACATCTTAATCAAAACAAACAATACTACAGAGAAACCATACTTCCTTTGATAAAAAAAATATATCAATAGTAGTGGCTACATTGTATGCCAATTTTATTTTTAAATGTAATTCTATTTACTATAAGTAAGGTTGGCATTGGTCTTGAGAATAATGAAAATAACTAATCAGGTTTACACAATTTAAATATCATTTGCAAACTGCTTTACAAAACTTTGCAGTGACTACTAGAGCCAGAGTCCATGGATGACCAAAAGCATTTTAAGAGACATATAACAAAAGAAAAGACTGTGTCATATCTAAGTAATTTTTTATTTTATTTTTGATTATGGTAAAACATAGAACATAAAATTTGTCAATTTAATAATTTGAGTATATAATTCAGTGGCATTTACATTATTTAAAATGTTGTGCTACCATTAACACCATCCAATTACCAAAACATTTTATCACCCAAAACAGAACCTCTGTACTCATTAAGCAATACTCCCCATTCTTCCTTCCCTCAGTCCCTGCTAACTTCTGATCTGTATTCTGCCTCTATGAATTTGATTATTCTAGATATTTCATATAAGTGAAATCATACAATATTTGTTCTTTTGTGCCTGGCTTATTGACTTAGCATATGGTTCTTCTTCTTTTTTTTTTAAAGATTTATTTATTTACTTTTATCCATTTTTATGTACCCCCCTCCCCCCCGTTTTTGCTGTTTTTTGTGTGTGCCCATTCACTAGGCAATTCTCTGTGTCTGTTTCCTGCCCTCTCTTCTCATCCTTCTCCTCCTGCCTTCACAGGCATTCGATCCTTGGAACCTCCAATGTGGGAGAGAGGCGTCCTACCGCCTGCGCCACCTTAGTTCCTGGTTTTTCGGCGTGTCTCGTCTTGGCTCACCCTTGTGTCACTGTCCTGTTATGTCATCATCTTGCTGCGTGGCTCGGCAGGCCTGACGGTACACCCGCTCGTGGGGCCTGATGGCACACCCACGCACAGGGCCTGATAGCGCACCTGCTCATGGGGCCTGGCAGTGCACCCACGCACGAGGTCTGTGGGGCTCACCCACTTATGGGGCCTGACAGCACACCCCCTCACAGAGCCTGGTGGCCCACACGCCTTCTATATCTTTTTTTATTTTTACCGGGAGGTCCCGGGGCTCGAACCCAAGACCCTCCATATGGGAGACAGACGCCCAACCATTTGAGCCACATTTGCCCCCCCGACTTAGCATATGTTTTAAGGTTCATCCATGTTGTAGCTAGTATCAGACCTTTATTCTTTTTTATGGCTGAATAATATTCCCCTGTTTGTATATACCACATTATGTTTATCCCTTCATCCATTCACGGATATTTGGGATGTTTTGACCTTTTGACTATTATGAATAATGCTGCTATGAACACTGGTGTACAAGTATCATGTTTAGTGCCTGCTTTCAGTTCTTTTGGGTATATACTAGGAATGGAATTGCCAGGTCATATGGCAATTCTACATTTAATTTTTCGAGGAACCATGAAGTTCCCTATAGCTACTGTACTACTTTATATGCCCACCAGGAATGAATGGGGATTCCTTCCAGTTTTTCCACAACCTCGCCAGCACTTCTAAATAAAATTTTATTAGAATTACAGATCTTTTAAATATATTCCATTCATTTATGTTAATACGCACCTAAACCACAGTAGGGCTTATGAACTTGAATAACTCAAAATGACACAGAAAATGAACATTAATTTGTTACCATCGTAGAATGTAATAACTGATATTTGAAGTCACATTATAACTTAAGGTTGGCAAGTTCAAGACTCTTGATTCAATTTCCCTCGCTTTATGTACCCTTCCAGAGAAAGTGAAAAACGGAGCGATTCATGGGTTTGCTATGTATATTAGACTTTTATAAATTTTATTCTTTTTCTCCCATGCCTACCAACAATAAAGACATAATCTCTGAACTGAATGATCAGTTGTAGCTACTTGTAATGTCAAATTCTCATGGGAATTATCTCTTATGCTCAATGTAATTTTTGAGTTTTCAATTTCTTTAACTATATTATGTGTTTTAGCTATAAGCCACCTCAAATAATTTTTGAAAGGAGTACATAACATTTAATGAAGAATTTGTTGAAGTAAGTTTTACTTTTTTCCTAAAAAGGGAAATATGCTCTTAGCTATCATTATTTTTCAGCTAAAAGAACCAGCCTTGCAATTTTCATGTGTCAGAAATCTTCTAGCTTCAAACATGTAAAATATTTACTGCTACTCTTAAATAAACTTTTCCAAAAATTATTGCTAAATACAAACATCTCTTCCAACAAATAGTTTACATGCAACATAAACAGACGTTGCAAACAATTATTCGAACTAATTCTAAAAAATCAGACTATTAGCATTCCAGACTATTCCTTAGTTAGATGAACTGGCCCCAGATGGTGAAAACATGCTTTGCTGTCTGAAGTGGTTACACCAAAAGAGGCCCACAGAGAAGAACTATGAACTGTACATCTCAACACTACAACTTTACCACCTGGCTGCTCTGCTGCCACCGCACAAACGCAATTTTGAGGGGAAAAGAAAGAAAACTACCCAGCGAGAATGAGAGCAGAAGTTTAGTTCAATAAGCATTTGTTTTACCCTTCTAGATACCATGCTAGGCAATGAGATATGAAGGTGAACAAGACATCGGCCCTTCCTTGAAGAGTTCATGGTCTAACTGAAGAAACGTATATACAGAATGACTATATTGTGACAGGTATAGTTGATCAATGTTATGTGCAAAATACAGTAGCATGTAATTTCTGTAAGGTGGAGATGGGGTGATTACCACTGTTTTGAAGATAAAGAAAAGGGTTCTCAGGAGTACTGGCTGAGCATGCATGCATTTATTCATTCATTTATCCAATATCGATGGAGCATCTCCTATGTACAAAGTGGCACACATGTTACTCAAGTAATAGTGGTTAAATGGACAAAGATTCTTCACACAAGATGCTAATAATAAGCTAGTTTGGGCAATGAGAATAGTATAAATAAATGTACACAATTATGAAATGGCATTTTTGTTTCTGATTGTACATGATTTGATTTTACAGTTGATAGAAGTGGGATGATGAGTTTGGAGAATTAGGCAGGGGCCAGAACATAAAAGTTCTTCTGTGTCATGATAGAGTCTGGAGTTTATCCTGTTGATATCAGTTATAGCTTATAGTTTAAGCTAGAGAAATCATGCTATATTCATACTTTGAATAAGTCACTCTGATAGCTGCAAGATAATTGATTTGTTCTGAACAATATCAAAAGGACAGAGACAAATTAGCAAGCTACAGAAATAGTTCAAGAAGGGATAAAATGAGGATCTGAATGGAGGCAGTAGTAGCAACAATGACTTTCAAACCAAATGATTTCAAAATTAGACCAATTTACAAGAGGCTATGTGGAACTAATATATTTTTAAAGACTATCATTTAAGGCAATGTGCTAGTCAAAAAATATCCTCAAAAACAGGAAAAATTTAGTTCTTCCAGGCAGAAACCAAAGATATAATGTAGAGATCACACCTCTCTCTCTCTCTCTCTCTCAGACACACACACACACACACACACACACACACACTATCAAGACATTCCTGATGTGGGAGCCAGAAAACAATCTGTGTTTGGGAGCTACTTGAAATGCTAGGCCAAGGGTATGGCAGATATGAGAGTCCTATTTGGGTCCCACAGAAGAAAAAGAGACTTCAATAAAAGGACTTTTAAATTCTGGTTCAGCTGGGCAGTTGCAGTTCACTCTGAATTAAGATTTGTTTTTGACAAACTCATAAATTTCCAATCCACCACGTTATAAAACCATTAAAATAAGCATAATAAGCATGTCTCTCCTTAGAAGTCTGTGAAATTAAATCTTGTAAGAAAAATTTCCTTGTTTTTTTTTTCCCCCTCAATTTAGTCTAATAGATGTATTTATGTACACCAAGTAATGATTTTATGAGACACAAGAAAGAACTTCAGTGGAAGCATACTAGTACTGGACCAGAGCATGAAGATGCAGGATTTATAGTCTTTGCTCAGAACTACAGAACTTATGCAGGACAGGCAGTACTCTGGAGCCTGTGTTCAGGCTTTTCGACCTTTTTTGTTCATGATGATGTTAATAAGTATTATAGTGGCTAATATTTACTGAGCCATTATCATATGTCAGGCTCCATAATATAAGCTTAATGTATTGTTGTCTTTGACCCACTCAACAACCCTATTAAGAAGTCTTAATCTTGGGAAGCGGCTGTGGCTCAATCAGTAGGGCTCCCGTTTACCATATGGGAGGCCCCGGGTTCGGTTCCCGGGGCCTCCTGGTGAAGGCAGGCCCGCCCGCATGGCGTGGTTAGCTGACCCAGAGAGCACAAGCAGCAAGGGGGATAAATGAATAAATAAATAAAATCTTTAAAAAAAAAAAAAAAAAAAGAAGTCTTAATCTTATTCTCATTCTATAGATGAAGAAACCAGATCCCAGAGTAAACAACTATTACAAATGGTGAATTAGGGATATAAATTATTAAGCTATCACGGTCACTCACATTTATCCAACAGCTGATTAGATAGAAAGATTGGAATGGGGGAAGGGGAGAGGTGGGGAGGGAAGGGGTTACTTTAGTGCCGTGATTAGATTCATCATGGGCTCTTGATAAGATTTTTCTAGGATCAAAATTCAGCTATATCTCTGCTACCTTGGGCAATTTTCCTTAATCTTCCAGGCCTCAGCTTCCTGAACCATGAAATGGGAAATATAATAATATCTACTTCACAGAGTAGTGGAAGGATTAAAACAGTTTATATATCAAACTCTGCATAGAAAACACACAGAAAATGCTATTTAGATACTGTCATCATTTTCATCATCATAATCATTACCACTGTAAGTGGTTGTTCATTACTAAAGATATTTAAACAGAGGTTGGATGGACAAATACATGGCAGAGATACTATAAAAAGGATTCACATTCTGGATGAGTAATTGGATAAGATTATTATTTTACAACTGATTCCAAGATTCATAGGGTTAGAATCTATGATCACGTAAGTCTGGAAAATGCTATACATTTCCTTCTTGGACTTTCAAAATTAATGCTAGCCATATTGACGGTTCCAATAGTCAATGAATCTGTTTATCTTACTTTTACCCCAGCATTTCTTATTTCTGTCAGATGATGCTAACCTATTTGGCTTTACACTTAACAATAATTCATGGCATTGTTGTCATATGGCACATATAATAGAAATTCCGTGATCTGGACGCAAAGAGAAGCATTCCTTATTTTTGGTCCTACTACATCAGTATTTCGAACTCAAATAACCAGTTACTTTAATAAGCAGAAGGGAAGTACAACATAAGCCTTTTAGGGATGATGGTGTATTTCTTAAAAAGTGCTCCCTTTTTAGTGATTATGGGTTTAGACCTAAAAAGTCCTGTGATGAAAATAATTGAAAGCAGGAACTTGAAACAAATACTTGCACACCAATGTTCATAGCAGCATTACTCACAATTGCCAAAAGATGGAAGCAATCCAAGTGCCCATCAACTAAAGAACAGATAAACAAAATGTGGTATACACATGCATTGAATGTTATAGAATCATAAAAAAAAAAAAAATCATGCCCTGATACATGTATAAACATGGATAAACCCTGAAAACATTATGCTAAGGTATAAAAGCCAGACACTAAAGGACAATTATTGTATAATCTCACTGAAATGAAATATTTAGAATAGGCAAACTCATAGAGTTTGAATTTAGAATATAATTTACTAGGGGCTGGTTTGGGGGAAGAGAATGGGGAGTTAATGATTAATTTGTACAGAATTTCCATTTAGGTTAATTGTAAAGTTTTGGTAACAAGCCTATTGTAGGTGAGATCATTTGATTAATTTACTTCAGTTAAGGGCCTTTGATTAGATTGTGTGACCCAGGGAGGGTCTTAATCCTTTTACTGGAGTCCTTTAAAAAGCTGCAGATGCTGAAAAATAGCTGCAGAGACAGAGAGGAGCCTAGAAGCTGAGAAAGAAGGCCCCGGGAGCCAGAAATCAATGGAATACAAAAGCTGAGAAGAAGCCACTTTAGCCGAAAGTTGAAAGCAATGAGGCCAGTAAGAGAGGGGAGAGACTAACTATGCAGCCATGTGCCTGATCACCCACAGCTGCAGCCCAGGGAGAAAGGATCTCCTGATGATACCTTGATTTGGACACTTTCATGGCCTCAGAACTGTAAGCTTTTAACCTAATAAATCTCCATTGAAAAGCCAACCTGTTTCTACTATATTGCTCCCAGCAGCTTTTAGCAAACTGAAAGAGTGTCCTTGCTTGCGCTGTCTTTGCCACAAGATATAGGAAGAACAATAAAATTTCTTGCTAGTCTGAAATTATATTTTTTTCAAATTTTACACAGATCTAAAGAGACATTGTTCTCAGAACCTGACCCTCTCTAGGAAAATTTCAATGTATTGGCAAAAGACATCATAATGTAGGGTGTTTTCTGATGATTTCCAATGAGCTTAATTCAAAATTTTCAATATATGCAATATTTTATAAAGAATACATATTTCTTAATTCATATCATCAAATCAATATTATAGCCAACCCTATGCTCAATAACAGAGATGATTTACAGATAATTTTCAAATATTTATTTTAATTGGAAGAAAATAAATCTCAAAGTCTTTTGTTTAATATCTTAACCTAGGCTTGGAAGGAAGAAACTATCATTTATTATGTGCCAGTGACACTTCTAAGCACTTTTACATATGTACCTCATGAGATTCTCATATCAACCATGTGAATTCAGATTTATTTATCCCATTTTTAGAAAGGTATAACTCAAAGAGCTTAAATTTAGTTCCCAAGATCTTGCAACTACTGAGATCTAAGTGAGAGACATGAAGAGGGTCAATACTGATCTTCTGATTCCCCTGCTCTGTACACTGTTTTAAGGGGGGAAATGTTGGATAAGAAACAAATAGATGAAGCAAATGTCAAGGTCCATTGCTCCCTAGAAAAGAAAAAGACAGCAAAGGTTTTCAAATTCTGAAATAATTGAAACTCGGGACAACAGAATACAAAAGCACTGAATTCAGAAGAGAGAAAACACAAAAGATAAGTATAGAAGCTTATCAATAATAAACCAACTAATCCCTAAACCACAAAACAGCAGTCTTTGAAGCTAGAAAGGAATGTCTAGTCTGTCCTTCTCTATTTTAGGCATCCCATTTTGCAGGTAAGGTTACTAAACTCAAGAGAAGAGTAAAATATTCTCTCTAATATTAAATAAGATAAGAGAAAAAAATAAAAACAATAAAGTATGCATGCTAAGCATGTCAAATACGGATATACTTTATTCAGTAACAATCAATATAGTAAATGACTCAGGTAAATTGGCCATTTAGTTAGACTTCCTCAGTTATAAAGTAAGAATATTTACTTAGCTCACAGAAGTGGTGTTGAGATAAACTAATTAAAGTCAGCAAAATGTTCTGAAAATATAGGTTGCTGCAATAGTGGTAAGCATCGTTACTATTCAAATTAATACCAACCCTCACCTGTTCCACAGGGCTATATAAATGTAAAATAGACTCATTTCGTTTTCTTCAACTATTTCCTGCTTTCAATCTATAACATATGATCTAAGTGCTTTTTAATATTTTATCCAAATGATCTGAAGATTGAAAAGAGAAAAGAAAATCCCTGGGACCAACAGACACACATCACAAACATTAATGTCACCTTCAGGGTTGGGATACACTGCTGATACCCAAATTTTAAGTAAAAAAGGGGGGCTGCTTTGGAAAACTTTTGACCCCTTTTCCCTAACTTCTGTAGAAACACAATGGACCAGGAAATGGGAATGACATTCTTACTTCAAATGAGCAACCACAGAGATTATACTATGAGGCAGATACTATCTAACTCAATTTTCATATGATGTTGATACACTTATAACCCACTATTTTTCAGCTAATGATGAGAAAACTGTAACTTAGAAAGGTTATATAATGTTCCAAAGGTTACACAGCAGAATTAAGTAGTGACAACAGATTCAAACCCCAGCAGTCTGATTTCAAATATATAGTTTTAAAAATGAATGATATGCCCCCTAACATATTTTATACGTTTCTACCTCATGCCCCTAACCAATAATCTACACTTATAAAGCAGTTAAGAGACTCAAAATTTCTGCAGCTAAAGGAGGTCCTTGACAGCACTAGATGAAACAACCTTAGTTTTTAGATTACGATACTAGTGTTAACCACATTAATAAAATTAAGTGCCCAAGGTAGTTTCCATAGCTATCTTGTGATTTTCCCAGTATGATGAGCAGAGCCACATATTAACTGAATAATTTACCTATATTGATAACCATCTGTTGAAGTCATGTTTAAAGAAAAAAAAGAAAGGAAAAAAAAAAGGATAGTATGATCTGTTACCAGGAAAATCCCAATCCTCTCTGCCACTTGCACTGTTATTCCATGACCCTATTTAAAAGACCAAATATCATACCTCTATTGTGTAAGAAGATATGCTATAAAAAATGAATAGGAAGTACAAGAAGCACAAGCACTGAATGTGCCCTCATTTAATCTACATTACAATGAAAAGGAAAATTGTTAATGTATGAATGGTGATTGAATAAAGTGCCCTATAATGAAAACTTAAGAAACTATGGTATAATCTTTCTTCTCCTCTAATACAAATAATAAGACAATGTATTCTTACAAAACACTAATGATAACATAGCATAAAGTCTCTTACTAAGGTTTACCTAGGGGACAGGGCAGAAGAAAAATAATGCCACTACCAGAAATATTTGTAAGTATTCCTTCTAAAAAAATAAAAATAAAATAAAATAAATAAGAAAAGGATAGATCTAGGCCAACCCTTCAGTTCTCTAAAGCTTTATTTGGATCTTTAGTCTCATTTCTCTTGTGCAAGACATAAAGTAATTAACTGTTTCTCTGAAGCACCAAAGAAAGGCCAATGAAAGTACGTACAACAGCCAACACACAGGTTGCTCCCCAAAAAATGTTGAACAAAAGAATAAATGAGGGAGTTTGCCACCTGCCCACCAAAATCCATTTTTACTTCTTCCGGGTCACTAAGTTAGACTACATTTCCCAGTCTCCCAAGCAAGGTCAAGAAAAGCCACGTGGATAATTTCTAAGCAACGTGAATGGAAGTGAGAGTGTCACATCCAGTCCTGTCCTATCCTATAAAACTCCTCACAAGCTGCTCCACGTTCTTTTCCTCCACTTCTGAATATGGAACCACCCGGGATTGCTATGAGCCTGAGCAATAAACTCCTGTTTCATTGAGCCAATGTACTTTGCGTCCATTTATTTCATCTATTTAGTAATCGAGGAATTCAAGCTCCAAATCACATTATGCCACCTCTGTTTTTCACTATACGTATTCCAAATAATGAAAGACCCAGCAACTACTCCATTTCATCCAGATAACTATAAAAAAACACATGATGATAGGACAACAATAGATTGTAGAAGCCTGTCTTTCTACTAACCCATTCTTTTAGAAAAAAAGAAATCTTTACATTGGCATTCTATTTGCCTTTTAAAATAGTTTATGCAAACTTACAAAAGTTCTGGACAGCTTCAGTTTTACTATCTTTTTAACACTAGAGAAGTTTTTTTTTATTATTATTATTATTATTTAAAGAAACTGAAATCTAAAATTAGTGTGCAAAGACAACAAAACTTACCTGAACTTTCCTGTGACCAGATCATATTTCCAGAGAGGGAAGCTTTAACAGTGCACAGGGATAACACATCTGTTGGAGACATTAGCAGCCTATGTGTGGGTGAAGGAGATGGAAAGACCATGGCTTGCAGGTACTATCACAGCAATCATTCTATTAATACTCTGTATAGTGAAGCACAGTTTGAGATGACATATATATATATATATTACGGACTGTGTGCAATGCAACCCATTTGCTTCCAATCAAGGAGGGGAGTTATGAGAAACCCTAAAAACACGTAAAAAAAAAATTCACTGTCTAGAATAACTGGAAACTCAAAATGAAAAGAGCTCTCTGTCATTTTCCTTTTGTTTTAATTTAGCTGCTGCCTGAATTAATTGAACAGTACACTGATAAGCAAGGATTCAGAGCAGATATCCAAGGTGAAAGCAGGATGCAAACAACAAAAATGGAAATGTTATAGCATATCAAATGTTAACAATACCATTTTTTAAACAAAAATTCTACCTACACAAAATTATACGGAAACAGAGAAAACATGAAAATTGGGAGACTGGAATCCTCAAGGTAGGAAGACCTATAAAACAGTGACAACTGTGGATTGCTTCATGCATCCAAAACACTTATTTTTATCTCAAAAGAACACCAGGTCATTTGCAAGTACTTAAACTTCAGAACCTACTTAAAACATCACCAACTCTTTAATACCTTTTATGATTTGGTCATGGCTGCCCCTGATCAAAACATAATTCTTGCTTCATGCCATAAAATACATATCAGCATCATCACTAGTACCACTATCACTAATATTTATTGGGTTATGTATCAGATATTGTTTTACATGCTTTTACACATTAACTCAATTAATCCTCTCAAAAATCCTAAGAGGTATTTCCTATTGTTATTCCCATTTTATGCATGAAGAAACTGAGGCATAGAAATTAAGCAAATTGTCCAAAGTCACAGAGCTAGTAAATGTCAGAACTGAGGTCCACCACTATTCAATCTCGTTTCAACCACCCTTGCCATTCACCTACTCTCACATAGTTAATATACACCTATCTGTCCCCTTCATCAGGCTGGGCTCGAATATAAAGATGTGTTGTACTCATCTCTGTTCTTCTAGAATTTAGCCTAGTGCTTGGAAAAAATGAATAAATGATCTCGAATGAAGAAGATATGCAGGTTTCTTGAGTGGTTAACCCCAATACTTAATATTACCGAGAACGTTAAAAAATAGAAACAATCTCATGTATGAGAGCTATAAAGGGTCTGAGCATTCACTGATTTACCCATACGAAACTGAGCACACTAAAACTGAGTGCCTTTCTTGTGAGCATTTAAATCATGGACAGAACAGGGACTAGAATCCAGGTGTTCTTACTTTCAATATTTATTATTACTGGTCATTCTCTGTTTCTACATGTGACGAAGAGTAGCCTTCAAGTTCCAATGTGTGCATGTTTTTACTTCATCAAGTCCCTGTCATTGTATATCTCTGTCCAATTCCTTTCACAGCATCACATATAAGTTTTCTTATTCTTTAGAAATTTAAAACAGCTTTAAATAGTTCTGGTCATTTGAGAAGAGATAAGGGAAACACACACTAAATGAATGTAGACCTGTTCATCTGTATCAAATCCCTGACAAACAAATAAACTTGTTACTAAAGAATCCCAATTGCAAATCCAAGCAACATCTCTTTCCAGCAAGACTAACTGTAGGAAATGGTTTATACTGTGCAAAAGGTAAGACTGAAGTTTATTTCTTGATTTACCTCAAAATTTTAGGGCATTAGAGAAAGTATTGACATGGGAAAGAAAAGACTAAATCCCTGCCCCAGCTGAGTTGCTATCTGGCTGCAGACTTTTGGGCATGCCACTTTTCCTCTCTCAACTCACCAGACACTTTACCAGGTATTCAGCAAATACATAAAACAGGTAAACTTTCTAATTTGGAGTAAAGAATAAATTAATAAGAATGAATCTATTTCAGTTAAGCAAGTCAATGAGAACAGTTAGAGGAACAGTGTGGTATAATGTTTTCTATCTGATGCATGGATTACTGATGATTTTAAATTTGTAGTAGAGTCCCACAACACAGTCACTGGACAACATGACTTTATCCAGCAATTAGCATTCTACTGTTACCCAGCAACTGAATAGTGGGTGTTTATCTCCCATTTCTTTATCTTTCATGAGTAGTAGGAAATAGCTTCCCTGTAAGGAAGGACATCATTTTATGCTTCAATAAATGGTAAGGTAAGATAAGAAAGGAAAATATACCAAATATTAAACTAAAGCCAACAGTAGCGGTTTTGTAGAACCAGCTGTTCTTTTCTTTTTATTTCAATTGATGGATGTCATGCTGGCATGAAAGTGGCTAGTTGACCATCTGGACCAAAACCAAGGCATTTAACTTTTCCAAGCAATTCAGAGACATGGATGATTTATGGTGCTATTCTTAGATTTTTATCATGTGTCTGCTCACTTTATGAAATGTGGACAGTCACATAAACCGGGTGACACTTCATGATATAAAAACAGTGATTGAAGACTGATAAAAAAGAAAGCAAAAAAGAATCAATTTAGTTTGGAGATGTTCAGAAGAGGGCAGACCCCTGGGAAGATGAGTTGAATTTTGCCCCAGCCACTGTGCCTTTCAGCAATTGGCAGGAGTTTTGTGTTTAGGCAGTCACCTGCCTCCTATATCTCCAGAAAAAGGAGAATAGGATCTGTAACTTAACTGATGTACCTATGTAGTTTTTTTTTTTTTTTTCCTTTTTACCAGAGAAGCTGAGACAGTCATATTATTAAGTATTGAAAGGCCCTGAGGAGAATAAGGTCACCATAATATCCATTCTATCTTCAAAAGGACCCATCTCCTTCAGTCTAATAAAAATTAAGAAGAAAGAAAAAGAAAAGAAGTGGGTAGAGAAAGCTAAGATGACTTGTGATAGACTAAGAAAAAATAAACAGCACGGTGTTTCAGCAAAGCTGAGTTTGCTTCTAAATCACTTTTCTACAGATATCCTCTGATGATAAAATAATGCCTCAGAAAATATCTGTAGGGAGCAATTTCTATTTTGTGGCAAAGTCATGTCATATATTTAGAAACACTAGAAATTGTTTTCTTCTGTCATCAACTTGTTGATAATTTCAAACTTAATAGAGAGTCTCATAAAATCTTTGTTGACTAGAGCAGATATGTACAATGATGTTTCTAAAATATCACACTCTATGCATATTGGCAAATAGACTTTTCATCTTTTAAAGTGTTTCACTCTGGGAAGCGGCTGTGGCTCAATCAGTGGTGCTCCCGTTTGCCATGTGGGAGGCCCCGGATTCAGTTCCCGGGGCCTCCTGGTGAAGGCAGGCCCGCCTGCACGGCGTGGTTGGCTGACCCAGCGAGCACAAGCAGCAAGGGGGGGATAAATGAATAAATAAATAAAATCTTAAAAAAATAATAATAATAAAATAAATAAATAAATAAATAAATAAAGTGTTTCACTCAATGTAACAACAATCAAGTATTGTGAATTTGCTAAAGTAAGCAATAGATTATGGCATAAAATGCAAAATTTTATTTAAATATAGTTCTCACATTTAAAAAAAGTCATTAATCATTTTTCTTTTATTTAATCAATATTTCAACAAGTTATACTTGATTGGTATTGCAGAGCACAAATAATGTGATTTTTCTTCCATTTATCATGAAATGAAAATTTAAACATTCATTTATATTTTCTGTATTTATGACAGTTCCAGTATTCAAGACTTTTTAATTTCCCCATGGTCAGTCGTGTTTAATGACTAAAATATAAATATTTTAATGTTTCTAATAATTATTTCTCAGTAGAAGCATAGCCTTGTTCTTTCAAATAAATCTCTCCACTTTAGGCAGATCCATCCAGAAAGTATGCTGTCCCTACTCTATGCATTTGGAACAAGAACTCTGGAGATTTCTAGTCAGTGCTAGTGCAAGTGACAACCAAGTGCCCACTCTTTGAAAAAGACAGGATAATTTGAGATCATTTATTAGCAACCTCATGGAAGGGATAGTATTTTTAGTTTAAGCTTTTCATATGAATCGTGGACATGATATCAAGGAAAAGGAACAACTTTTCTTTCTAGGTACTAGAGTTAAACTTCACCATAGAAGATTTCAAAGGGAGCTGGATGACCCTGTACAGACCTGTTCTATGTAAAGCTCTGTCTGGGAGCTGGGGATGAATTTCCCTGACAAGACACTTAATTCTTGGTCTTTGGACAAAACAAATGTCCATGAACAGCACCTTCTAGCTAAGGAGGCAATTTGCCTTTACTGAAGTAGATTTGCACCTGTATTGCAAAAGAAGACTTTCCTTCAGGGGTTCCAAAATAGAACTGTTTAATTATTCATTCCATATTTTCTGGAGAATAAAAGTCCCCCCCCAATCATAGCAAAGAAATCATTATTATTGATTAAAATGTCATTTCAGTCAGAGATCAGGAACCCCACAAAAGATCATTTTTGCTTTCCAAATTAACCATAAAAGTTTAAACTGTAAGTGAAATGTCATCTTATGCTATTGCAATGAATTTCCAATAATGGTATCTACTTTATATTGGTTCAAAAACATTGTCTTAATTAGAATGACCTTTAAAGAGCTTTTCTAGAACTGAAATTCTTTAAAATGCTTCCACATACTAAATTCACACGAAATCTATCTGTCCAAATATGATAAGGGCTTTAAAAGCGCAACTTAATATTTGTTTCAGACACCACATACTATTTTTGTCACTTCTGCTACCAAACATTCTATTTAGAATCCATTAGCAGATTTAATACATGCTTACACCATGCTTACACCAGTTGAGAATTTGCCTGATTTTAAAACAAACCTGAGTTCTTCAGTGGAGAGTGAGGTAGACAAAAAACAAAACTTGTTTCAGGATATAAAGCAAGTACTAAATAATGGATCCATTTAAAAAATATTTAACATAGAATCATGACATCTACATTTGTGTAATTCTTAGCTTGGCTTTCAGTGTTTACAAACAATTCTATTCCATTTGAAATTCACAATATTTCTGGAACGTAGCAAAGCGCTGTCCTGGATTTTACAGATGAGGAAATAGGTTTAGGCAGGGTCATCATTCCATTCATCTCTAGGTCTTTAAACAGCTACTATCCTCGGTGAGACCTTCCTATTCTTGACCCACTTTTGGCCTAGGTCACAGCTTTCCTGAAGGTCACTAAAGAACAACTTTGCCTCCTATATCTGTAATCACTGGGTATCTTAGCAGAAAAGAACCTCTGAGGAAACCTGGAGATTAATTGCTCAATACCCTGCCCTCCTCCTTACCTTAAAGAACAAGGAGTGTGGGTGGGGTGGGAGGAGGATATTAGACGTAAAGTGATTTAACAATTCAAACAATTTATTACAGCTCACGAGACCCTAGAATCCAGGTCTGCTGTCTCCCACTCAACTGCTCTTTCTACCATCTTCTGCTGGATTTCCTTTCCCAAACTAATGAGATAAAAACATTTCAAGTCAGGCTCTGAAAGCCAGCTAGATAGCCCGAAAAGACAATATATATACACCTTGGAAATATTTCTTTATTTTTAAAATTCATTTTCTAGGAGACTCTAAGGATTGGAAAATGGTGTCAAATTTCAACTATGTTCATGATTTAGGTTTTTGAAAGATGGGCACACTAAAGGGCAGTCACTTTTAGCATTGTGTATGCCATATCCTACACTGAACAAGGAAAATATACAAATTAAACATATTTTATTGCCCTTTTAGATTCTGTATCCTATCATATTACTTCCAGTTTCAACTTTCACCAGTCTCTATGAAACTTTATTTCACAAAAACATTATTTTCAAAACTATTCATACAATTACGGTAGTTTTCTGAATCCAGCAACCAGCAAAAAACCATTTATGTCTCTTTCATAATACTGCTTTAGTCTTTTAAATTTTAAGTGTCTGAAGCATATGTCCTCAATAAAAATAAATAAATAAAGCTATTGCAAGTGTTTGTCATTACGCCTCTGTCCCCCAAGGGTGTAACAGAAAATTAACGTGAGGATGATCACATTTATGCAATTTTCTTATTCTTAGGGGGAACATAAACCCTTATTACCAGAGCCTGTATTATCATTTATACAAAAAAAAAAAAAAAAAAAAAAAACATGATAACTGAATATTTAAATGAGATGAAACTGTTCTTATCTCATCCAAACAGCACAGAGTAATCAGATACTGGATTTTCATTTTTGTTTTTTTTTGAGGTACTGGGGCCAGGGATTGAACCCAAGACCTCATATGTGCTCAACCACTGAGCCACATCAGCTCTCTTATGTTGGTATTTTCGTTTGTGTGCTTGGTTTTTTGTTGTTGTTGTTGTTTGTTAGTTTGTTTGTTTTTAGGAGACACCAGGAACTGAACCCAGGACCTCCCATGTGGGAAGCAGGCACTCAACAGCTTGAACCTGATCCATTCCCCTCAGATTCTAGTTTTAATTTTTCCCCCCAAAATTTATTTCTATAGTTATAGAACATGGCCAACTGCTGTATTGTAAATATTACAACTACATGTATTTGATTATTATACATTATTTGATGATTGTTTCCCAATCATCACCTGCCAGAGGAAATTATTTAATGGATATCACATCAGCATCATTTCAGCTTTGAATGTCTATCAAGACAAGAGGGCAAATTTTATAAGTCATGTGAAAATTAAAATTTGTTCAAGTCCTTCCCTTGGTTCATTCACATGGAGACTGTTTCATGGGTACAGGGTTTCCTTTTGGGATGGTGAAAATGTTGTGAAACTATATAGATGTGGTGGTTGCACAATAGTGTCAATGTATTAAATGCCACTGAATTGTTCACTTTAAAATGGTTACTTTTGCGTTATATGAATTTCACCTCAATAAAATTTTTAAAAAATTAAAAATAAAATTTAATTTTTAATTTTTTTTTCTAAAATTACATGACTTTTGTGCAAGGCACTGGGGATACAACACTGAGCTAACCACGCACACACAAAAAACTAGCAAGAAGTCATGTTCTCTATCATGATGTATTTTAGACTAGAAGAGCACAATAGTAAATAATAATGAAAGGAACAAAAAACCTTCATTCTTTCAATATTTATTCATTCAACAAGTAGGCAATAAGAACTTACTATGTTCAAGGCACTATTCTAGACATTTAAGTTACATCAGTGAACAACACAGACACAACCTCTATATTTTTTCAGTTTATACTCTACAATGCTGAGACAGATGCAAAGTACTTTGGAAGATATAAGTGTTAGAGGAATAAAAGAAAAAGTGCAGAAGAGTAAAGTGGATTTAAATCAAGGGAGTAGGCTGTTGTAATTATAAGCACAGTGTTAAAGATAAGCTTTACTGAGCAGACTTTTGAAAGGTAATAAGTGCCTCAAATAAGGGTTACAAAGGAGAGGTTTGAAAGGCATGAGTTATATGTGAGTAAGGAAAAGGATATTGGTCTTTACCCCAAGTGCAATGGGAAGTTACCCGCTGTGGGTATCAAGGATGACTCAGATTTTTGGCTGGCTCCATAAGATGAAGGGTGGGTTTATTCACAGAGTTAGAAAAGAGTAGAAAGGGCCAGATATAATCTCGTAAGGTGTCAACCCATTCTCCACAATTGCAGCATCCACAATACGGAAGTGTTCAGAAAGCACTATATACATTCTCCTGGTTTGATATCTAAATTCTACCCAAATACACTTGAGGAAGGTTTAGGTTGAATTCCCACTTGAGACAAATCTGAAATCTTGAAATCCCCAATAATACAATAACTTTTCTATGCCTTATAGGGAATCCTTTTCAGGTAGAAAGGAGTGAAACTTATCATAGTAAATGGAGAGGCAGGGTCTTCAAAACACATGCCTGAGCTTGTAAAGAAAGAGGCAGTCGGGAATCAGGCATGTATTTGAAAAAGCTGGTCTATGACAACCTACTGGTTGAGAAACACTGGAATAATCCTTAAAATTTCTTATAAAATTCTTTAGAATTTTATGATTCTTTAAATCTGTGATGAAAGCACATCAACACAGGTAAACAATAAATAAGATAGTCCATTCACTTATAAAAAATGTCAAAGTATACCTGTCTTTGAAATCACCACCATATTCAGCATAAGAGAATCATTCCACACACTATAGAACCACTTTATCTGGTGAAAAATATGCAAGCAGATTTAAATTAAATAGTCTCATTAAAAGCAGTTATCCTTCTAATGTTGTCAGATCAAAGAGGAACAGAATCAGTAGGGGGCATTTCATCTCTCCATCACCTCGCTCTCTTCTATCCTACGCTCATTTCATTCTTTTGGATATCATTAAACTTGACTCTGGTACACACTAACCCAGTTTTTTTCCTTTTTCCTATAAGAGTCATTTTCATGGTCATTTTATGATCAGGCAAACCAAAACATCACAGTTATAAAACAGTTCTCCACAATCTAATATCATTAGAGAGCTTTTCTGTTTTTTGCTTTAATGGATTTAAAGCATACCACAGGACGACTAACACTGGTCTCAAATTAAATGCTTTTAAAGATATTAAATATTAGAAATGTATTTTATGACATGGGGGTCTTTAGATGTGGATAACTACCTTCCTGCTGGCCTCACACACTGAAAGTTTGAGTTTAAAAGAGATCAGAGAGAATACAGAGACAAAAAAATACTTACTCCCATGTTCTAGAACCGAAGATGTTGCTGCTACTCAATTAACCAGGGCTGAGCACTTTTTTAGTTGGCAAGGCTGTATCCCGGCCCTGCGCTGCTGCAATCTCAATGACCTCATGGCCTCTTTGAGAAATTGAGAAAAGAGCCTACAGAAATGGATAATCGCACCCTGTATCAAAACAACACAAATAGACCCCAACATTGTAAAGAGGAGAACATCATATTACTTGGCAGAAATTATTAAACCACCACTCTAGCAGGCTGGGTCGCTGGTTCTAGATCAATGCAATTATTGTTTATTAACCCTTTGTGACAAGTATTGTAATTTCTAATTAGATGCAAAGCAGGGTTTTACCTGAGATCTTATACTTTCTTGAAAATGTAAATATTATTCTAATTTCCAAGCAAGAGGAAGGAAGCATCACCTTTCTAATACAGCCTGGCCATTCTACTGCATGGACTCAAATCCTGCGGATGAAACAATCATGTGCAATGGGGGTCTTTCTTTTGGGCCCCAAATTAGGAAAATTCGTTATTTCTGGTCATTTTCGTAATTGCTGTAACCTCCTGCTAATCCCTCTACAGCTGTGGCCTCCTTGGAAGGCCTCTTGCTCTTCATATCAATATCTGTCATTTGATGCTTGGAAGGAATAATATATGTTGCTAAATAATAATGGCTCTAATTTTTTAAATTGATACAAGGCAAAGAATAACGGTATGATTAGTATAGTTAGAGCGATAAGCCAAATTATTCTTACCTGCTTTGTGAATAGGAGTTTAAAATTTTGGTTTTTCAAAATATTAAAAAGAAATAGGAACAATGTGTAGGTTTTTAAACTAGCACATCACTATTTCTATTGACATGTAGGGTCCCTACCTTGACCCAAGACTTAGCTCAACACAGACAAAAATTTATTTCACCTCACAATTTTACATTAGCATTTCCTCCTCCCTTCTTTGTAATGCTTGCTGTGTCACTGTAAGTTAACCAAAGAAGAAAATCTGCTTCCTTATTCTGTAGTCACAACCTTACACTTCAACACTTCAATAGTGATTTCCTAATACAGTCAGATTTTTGTCAGTCTTACACTTCAGTTCAATTATTTATTTCTCTTATTACTTAAGGAAATGTGAAGAACCTAGCCGATTCATATTTTATGTCTCATATCCCAATCTATCATCCATAATAGGTAGAACTGGTAGATATTAGCAAAAGGAGTCAATAACATGCTGGCTCAGCAATGTTTTGGAAGTAATGATGATATGTCCACTAACGCCTATAATTTCGTGAGGTCTCAAAACAAATGGCAGAGAAATTTGGAGATAAAATAGCTAGAGAAAGGGAGGTGCAAAAAAACAAATGGTTTTGTGTCTAATTGACAAAAGTATAAGTACAGACTATCAGAAATATAGATTAAGGAGTTGTCTCAATATGGGAGGGTAGGGAAAAAAGAGGGTAATGTAGATATTTGAAACAATATGGAAATGTAAAGCCACAGTGAATTATTCAATAGGTTCTTGCTTAAATAAATACAGATGTAAGTTCTAGAGAAAAAAATATTAGTGTTTACAGATCCTGAGTCAAATTTAATGATACTCAGAAAGGCCAAGAGTTTACAGGTTCCAATACTTTGAAGTTTGTAGGAGTTGTAGAAACAAATTTCAGTGGAGTCTCTCACTATGTTAAAAAAATTGGGAAGACTCAGCCAAAGTCAAGTGAGACTTTTCCACCAATGCAAAACAATTCTACCCTCAGTTCTCTACTATACATCACATCCGTAATTAGTATTGCTCTACTTTCAAGAGTCGTTTGTGGTTTTGTTTCTTTGCAAATAATCCAATTTTTGAGGAGGAAGATTTTAAATCTGAAAGTATATTTTACAGTAATTTGCTTTGTATTTTTCCAGGAAAATCTGGAAGAGCAACTTAAATATGTAACATGTTTCATCCAAGAGGCGTTCCCCAAGAAGAAAAAAGTGTGACTTTTAGAAATCCAGAATTTTTTCCTCCTGTATATCCATTTATTTTCTATGATGATTTATTGTTTTGTTTTGTGTTTAGGCCAGAAATTTCTCAACATCTCTTTTATTTAGTCTTCTATTAGAACTCACAGAATACACACACACACACACACACACACACGGATGTTTAATAAATTCTGTTTATAAAAGTTACATGTAACCCCAAGAGGTTATATATATATATATAATTTGGGGCTTCCACAGACTAATTATTAATATGTTTGTGTGCAATTTATTAAACATGGCATTCTTTAACTATGAAAGAAAGTTGTACAAACATAGTCAACAAGACATTATTTATGATAAAACCTCAGAAAGAAATGACCTTGAATCCAAGATTTAAGAAGAGATGAACAGTTTCAAGGTAGAATGCGTCTCATTTTCTTTTATTTCTTTTTAACAAAGAAGGGGTTTATAATACAGGAAACTGTGTTATGAAAGAAAGGAGGCAACAATTTTTAAGTCAGAATCCCAGAATTCACTTGGAATTGAGGAAGAGAAAAAAGATGCTGCCTATCTTAATACCTGTACTTACTATAACACTTTCTAATCTTCTTGCAGTCTTATCTCCCATCATAAAGTAATAATATTCAGCCAAATAATTACTATGGGATTTTTCAAAATTGAAAATGTAGAAATGTGCTTAAGTCATCAGGTAAAATACGGATAACATAAAAAAATATTGTATTATAACTTCCTTACCCCAAAAAGATAAATACATAGTATGAGAAATGACTCCAATAGAAAATTAAGTTGCACCATTATTAACATGACTTTGTGGACTATGAAAATAGCAACATTTGAGGCAGAACAAAAAAATACAAAAACAAAAGAAATTGTCCAAGACTGGTTATTTTCATGGCAATGATCTAGATTCATGATGGAGTTGTCTCTCTCAAAAGTAGTAACAAAAGATTTTTTTCCCTTAAATTTGTTGGAATCACTATTAGATGCTTTAAGTGACCAGGTTCTTCCAATTTATAAGAGCAGGTTTTGCATGATTTTTCCTCTTGCAATGAGGAAACCACAATGCAATATACCATCCATCGACTCCATTTGTTACGCCAGCAAGACCTGCACTAAAACTAACTGTCCTCTAGAGAATTAGCTAGATTAAAAGAGATCTAGAATAGCTATATTGTCAGAAAAATGCCAGAAGGCTCTTTTGAAATGTTCCATGTTATCTGGTCCCAGCTAACTTTTGAGTGTTTTGAAAATGGAAATTCTATTGTCATCCCTTTAAAATGTGGAGGGTAACACGCCTTCCTTTTTTGTCATACCAACACTTATTGGTCCTTGGAAATAGAAATAATAACAAAGTAGAAAGAATAAAAACAGCAAGGAAGCCACTAAGGAGGATGAATATGATGGCACTTTCCAATTTACTGGGTTCCTATCTGACACTGTCTCATGAATATCCTGGCAACTCTGAGATAAGTATTATTTTCATTTTATGGAAGGTGGGTCCAAGGATCAGAGAATTAAAGTAATACTGCCAGTCAGTTTCAGTACTAGAGTTTAAACCCAGGACTGTGTAGTTTCCAAATTTAATTTGGTTCAACTCTACAATGTTGCCGCCAACACCAAAACAAGGTTAAGGAGTCACATTGAAAGGAGATAGCACCACATTCAAGCAAAACTCAGGCTCTTAGACAGCAGGAACATAAAGTTGCCTAGTCAGTTATAAATATTCCATTCCTCAGTGATCGTTAAGAGGCGATCATATAACAGAAAATATGCAATACACACTATTTATTTTCTATTTGTGGGAAATCACCTACATTAAGGCTATAGATTATGTGTTACCTTACTATTTATTGTTTCAGTCTTTGGCAGAATGACTACATTCCATGCTTTATGAAGCTTGCTATCAATACCACCTTGAAGATGACTTTAAATTATACAAAAAGCCACTCTCAAGAGGATGCTGACCAATTCTCCATCTCCACTGAAGTCTATAAAAAGAGGAACAAGTTAGACTGAAATTTTGGAGATAGCATCAGGGTGTACTGAAAAGAGAATAGGTTTTGGAGGCACATACACGAGGACCCAAACCACAGCTCCCAGGAATTTTAAAGAAAGCACCATGGATAGAGTTTCCACATATATATCATAGGAACAATACTAATATCTGCCTTACATGGGTGCTGCGAAGCTTAAAATGGGACTAATAAAGTACCTGGCTCCTGTATGTTGTGTGTGGGGGGGTCAGGTATAGTTTTGGGAGTCAGAGATTAGTTCTCATCTCATGTTTACTAGTTACTAGCTGTGGGGTCATGAACTAGAAGATTCTTTTAGCATTTCTTAGACCTGTTCTTCTGACTTTTAAAAGGAGGAAAACAATGCCTGCCGTAGAGGAAGGATAGATATGACATGCTTACCCTAGTTCTGGCACTTAATAAATAACCAATGATTGTTAGTTAGTTCCCTTCCCTGTTATAGAGGAGACATTTGAAACACGCTGACTCTCTTCCTTTGGTAACACATAATAAGTAATATCTTACCACTAGGTGATTAAAAACCTGGGAAGAGGTGCAGAAGGGAGACATGTGGACATTTTACGTCTGAGAGAATCAGCCAGATTCTGATTGGTTCAGATACAGACATAGCACTTCCATCATTAAAGTATGCTATGGCTATGCTCCTGTAGAAACTTAGACTATGCTGTTCTCTAATTGTTTTATTTAGGCTTTAACTGTGCATGTTACCATAGTCACTTCCCTGCTTAAATTTTTATTTTGTTTTTTGAATAAAGCTAATGATCCTTTTTTATATAGTTTATAGGACCATGGTAGATCTGGGTCTTGCCTAATACTCAAAGCACTCTCCTTAAATGACACACTTCTGCATATTTGACTCCGCACAGTTATTTGCAAGCACCAAGTTCCTTCCTACCTCCATACCTCGGCCTCCATCGTTCTCTCTGCTTGGTATGCTCCCTTGGCCTTCCACCAGATCCCTCCGACTCAGGTCCTCATATAGTTATCAGATAACCCCATATTTCTGCTTATCATAAAACATTATCAATTATAAATTTAAAACATTTGTGTAATTATTTGTTCAACGTCTCTCTCAGATCCCATCAAATTATGGACCCAATGAGAGCAATGCCTGTGTCCATCTTGTCCTCTGATCAAGCCCCAGGGCCCGTCCACAAGGGCAATGCTCAATGTACATGGGGTGAATGTGGTTCATCTATTTTAAGTAGAAAAAAAAATGTTTATTTTATGAAAGAGTGGAATGTGTAATTTCCTACAGAACTGCTCATCTCTAATTCCACCATAGCGGCATAAACTCACAAATGAATTAATTTCATCTTTACAATGGAGGCAGAACATAAGAGCTAATCACATCAAAAGTCACAAAATGACCTTAAGATATGGTATAGATGAGGGTTTCTCCTCCTTGGCATTACTGATATTTTGGGCCAGATAATTTTTTGTTGCGGTGGTCTATCCGATACACTGTAGGGTGTTTAGCAGCATCCTTGGGTTTCTACCCACTTAAATACTTATAGTACGCCTCAACTATCAAAGTCAAAATGTCAAATGCCTCCTGGGAGACAAAATCATCCCTGGTTGAGAGACACTTGTAATAGGTAGCTGTGTTAAAACACTGTCCTTATTCTCAAAGAGCTGCAAACCTAGGTAGAAGGGGTTGGGTTGGGGGTAATACAGGTACCCAACTAAGGAAGAGACACCAACAAAATTCTATTAAATTTAAATAAGACTGCCTCATTTTTCTAGGATTTAGCATTTCACCATCTATTGTCTCAAAGTGATTATACTATATCCATGGTGCAAGGCATTTCCTTATCTACATTAGAAGCTGCTTCAGAAAAGCAACAATACATCACACAACATCCAAGTTAGAACCAGAGTGATATTTAGAACACTTATTATTCTGAATCATGATATTAGAAGAAAAACTGAAATCCACACCAGGGTTTCGGGAGAGGTAAGTGTTGAGCATTTAGAAAAAATTTTAAGTCAATTTTTTAGCATTTTGCAAGATTGTGTTCACATTCTTGGGCAAGTACAGAAGACTGAAATACTGGGGAAAAAAACTTTTTTTTTTTTTTTTTTCAGTATTTCCAGTTCAGTGAAAGATGGACTAGAATTGTTTAGGAAGGGGAAAGGAGAAGAAAACCTGAAAGAGTCCAGAAACGTTACAGAAGAGTAATATATTTTTTACTGCTTGAAATAAGGCAGAGGAAATTAACCCTTAATTCATGCTGAAACTGATCTTCTGTTTAGGATGCTCCTATGTATTGCAATCTCCTACTCACTCTTCACCATCACCATCCTGTTCTAATGTCTGCTCTCCTGTGAAGCTTTCCATATATTCTGTGCTCCAGATGGTTTAAGTTTTATCACAATATATAGTGATTATCTGTTCACCTGTTTTTCACTTTACTTTGACCATTAATTTCTTTAAGGCATAGTTATACTTCACAGTACTTAGAATACTGCAACAACTTCATAAGCATGTGTTTAACAAGCAAATGAATGCGTCAACGGACAATCAAATATACATAACTTAATTCATCACATGCTAGTTTGGGCTTGACTCAGTCTTAAGCTAGAAAATGATTTATTAAAGATCATATTGATAAAAACCCCTTGAAGTAAGTGTAACTGCCAAAAGGAAACATGGCACCTAAGTTTTAAGTATCAGACATATCTGCAAATCCAGAGAAGGGTTCCTAAATAAACATAGTTAGTGGTAAAGCCACCTCCTTATAATAATCACATAAACATATTCAGTTCTCTCCAACTACAAAGTGAGCCTGGCTATAAAATCTGAGTCAATTCAGGTCCAGCTAATTAAATGGTGCTGACCTGACTGATGTTATCTGTATCAAATAAAATCTTACAAAGTCATCATCTCATAATGTCAGGCTTCATAGGTCGATTAAAACCTGGAAATAAATGTTTACTGTAAGTTTGTAAGAAAAGATGACTGTTTCATTTTGGATGGGGTAAAAAGGCCCAGAATGATTAAATGCCTGAATGCAAACAGGGCATATTCATGCACCAGCAGCACTTAACTGCACCTGGGGGACAGGTGGAAACACCCTCCGGAGAGGCTCTTGTAATTATGAAAGAAACAAATGCATGCTGCTGCACACTGGCCCAGCCATATTTCTTCATCCACGAGATAAGCTCGTATTTTATAAAAAGGACCTAACTCTCCTTGATCAAGCTAACTATATTGGGATTAAAAAATGATTTCTCCAAAACTCTAACAAAACTCCAATATGGCAGTTCATTACATACAACCAATAAAGTGATGCTAATAATGCTATTAGAGGTTCATGATGAAAAATGACTATGCACTTTAGTTCTGATTTGTGTTGCCATTATTTACTATTAACTCTCACTTATACATGCTAATAGGGGAAGCAATGGTGTGGGCAATCTGAAATAGTAGATCATCCAAAAATCATTTTTAACTGGTTCTGGAAAGCATGTTTACCTTATTTTTTCCTCAACAAGTGCATACTATTATTTTTTCAGTTTTGGTTGCATTTAAAATTTGTTCACATTAACCAAGAGCACTCTTGATGCCAGAGGTGGGTAAAGAGAATTATTTTGCTGTAGCTTATTCCTTAAGATATTAAATGCTTCAAGGAATGAGAAAAAAAGAATATTTGCTGAGTGCATAACATGCTAAGCACTGGTTAAGTACTTTTTAAAATACTGTCAATTAATTCATATTATGCTCTGAGGTCCATGTCATTATCCTTATTTTATAAGTGCAAAATTTGAGGCTCAAAATGGTAAGCTTGCCCAAGGTCAGAAGACTGTCATGATATGTTATTTCAAATATTAAGTAGACTGTGCTATCTATCTTAAATAGACAGAAATATTATTTCCTTTTTTGTTAAGTGCCCTAAATACAAAGCTAGTAGTAGAAGCTGTTAAAAATCAAACGAACTGATTTTGTTTCCCGTATCCACACTAAAGAACAATGTTGCATAAGGGGTAAACAGATATCCCCAAATCACTTATGTTACATAGTAGGGTTATGTATCAAATAACTGCTATTCATGAATTTTATTACATAACAGACAGCACTTGGAGTTATTTTTAAAACTTCTAAGTGAAAAATGATATATTCTGTGGACTATTCTTTCAGACATGCATTAGTCAGCCAAAGAAATGCTCATGCAAAGTACCAGAAATCTTTGACTTTTATAAAGGGTATTTATTTGGGGTAAAAGCTTACAGTTACAAGACCCTAAAGAGTACAACTCAAGATTCCTTTCTCACCAGTCAGTTGCCACGTGTTGAAGCAAGATGGCTGCTGATCTCTGCAAGTGTTCAGTTTTCCCCTCTCTCAGCTACAGGCTGGCATAGGGCTCATCTCTCTTCCCGGGGCTTTAGTTGTTTGAGCTTTCTCCTTTCTGTCACATGGCAGGACCAAAATGATCAAGTTCTCTCCTCTTCCATGGCTTCTTCCATGTCTTCTTGAATGAGTGTCCATTTATATAGCCCACCAGGGGGGCAGGGATTTAAATTGAGTTACACCCTACTGATGTGGTTGAATCAAAGCCCTAATCTTAACATAATTTAATCAAAGACATCTCAGCTGAATCTAATACAATCAAAGGAGATCACACCCAGAGGAACAGACAAGTTTACAAATATAATCTCTTTTTGGAATTCATAATCTCAAACTGCTACAAGACAGATATTGAGTATCACAGTATTTAAAATTTACACATGCTAAATAAAGCATGATACCTAAATGCATAAAGGTTAAGAAGATCTTGCCTACTTATAGGAGTTAATCAAAGCTAAAACTACACATTACAGGATATCATTGGAATTGGACTCTCTGTGCTTCTGCATTGAGAAAGGATATAGTCTGCTCACTGGTAAGGTCCTTAATAAATCTGAGTTTTATTCCCATCTCCCATTTAGCCCAAGTTACTCATCTTGTTGCTGAAAATATACTCTTACCTGTCAACATTTTAGTATCAGTCAACAATCTCTCTGCATCTGGGCTTTGCTTTGAAAAAGTTTGGCTGAAAAATAGATAAACCTGTCTTTCTGCGTATGTGTTTATGTTTACAATACCTGCTTGAACTGAAAACCAGACAGTGGTAATGAATTAAAGCTACGTAGGCAGTAATTTTACCAAAGTGAACAAAAGAGGATGGAATCAACATAATAAATATGAGAGTCCCTGAAGTATGATAGAGTCAACAGACTTTAATTCCAACACTGCTATAAACTCGCTTGTCCTCAAACAAGTTGCCTAACTAAACCCAAGTTCATTTTGTTTAGGTGTAATATAAGAAGCATTCCTTATTGTTTGAAAAATCCAATGATTCTATGTGGAAACCATATTTCAATGTTATTCCTACTTAAAATATGAGTCTGTAGAGAAGCCACATCACTATTGCCTGGGAATTTATTAGAAATGCAAGGTCTCAAGCCCCAATCCAGGCTTAGGGCAGCAGAGTCTGCATATTTAATAAAATTCCCAGGTGCTCTGTACGCACAGCCAAGTTTTAGAAGTACAAATCTAGATATCAAGATTTGATAATGAACATGCACCATGCCATCTAGTCTACATAAATCTAATTGTGTTGACAGTCTTGGAATTTATAATAAAAAATATGCAAGATTTTAACAGTATTTAAATGTCTCCTGTAAAAATTCATTTTTAGTTAAGAGTTAGACATGATAAGAAACACCAAAAGAAAAGAACAATCTTTCCTTTTGTTTACACTGTAGAGCAAAAGGAAGAGTAAACTGCCTATACTAAGTTCCAGATCAGAGTTGGCTGGACAGTGAGCAGCCCCACCCATCAGCAATGGGAAATGGAAACTCTGAGTCTTATATTGAATTTTCTTTGATACGGGATTAGTAGTCAGGAAGCACTGAGCGAAACAAGCACCCAGGTAAGTGCTGAGGGGGATTACAGAAGGCAGGGAGGCAGGGGCTCGCTGGTGTAAGTGTTCACATTATATTGATGAGCCCACCTCTCCTATAATCTTAGTTAGATCACAATGGAAAACTCCCAGCAACGTGGTGCATATAAAAGAAATCTCCGGGTTGGCCAATCATTTAGCCCTTTCTCTTAGTACTCATTTCCCACGGACCTCACTGAAAAGGAAGTCCCTGCCTTGCTTTGCACTAGGAACTGATTGGAGAAGAGGGATTGTTTGTTTAGATTTCATCCTGCATATACTTCCCAGCTGAGGATTTTGTGAGACTCCTTGTATCCTTCCAGTAAGCCAACTTCTTGCTCGGAAGTTTAAGTGGGTTGCCATGCTTTCCCAATTATAGTTTTGTGACAAAGGCATTAACCAAATGTGCCCAATGATGGCATATTTTTTATGTATATTTTTATAAAGACCAAAAGTCCCTGAATTCAGCTTTGTAGTTCTAGTTCATCAACTGAATTTGTGGGTGATCTTCAGCAAAACATCTCTAGTTCTTTACATAGCCATACTCCTACCATAAAATTCCCCCACAAATCCCTTGATTCACAGTTCAAACGTTAGGACAAACGTTAAAGCTACTTGAGAAACAGGCAAACTGCTCAAAATTCAAGATGTTACTAAGCAGATGTTAGCTTGGGGCAGTAAGAGCAACTCCGGCAACTTTAAATAGCTAATACAGCTTCTGAGGCTGCCCAATTTACTGGCACAGCAGGGTTTATGCACTGGGAGGCTATGACTCACTTATTCTCCCAACTCCCCTATGTAATCTGACACAATGTATCCCCTGGACACTGCCTGCTGCTAACGCTCCTATTTCTATCTTGGAGCCTTTTAATTTGTATTTTCCCCAAATGGCTTATGTCTGCTTGTCAGGTGGGATTCTCACCTCACTTGGAACTCCTGGCTCTTCGATAAGGAAGAGCAGGCTGGCAGGGAAAGCTGGCATGCCACAGAAACCTGTGTAAGCAATCAACAGCTTCTTTACAGCCAAGTGTGATTTTCTGCAGCACCAGCCAAAAGCAGCATAGCACAACTGTCTCCTGCTAACATCAGCTTCTCAAGCACAAAGTCCCTATTGTACTATATTTCCATCCTACCACAGGTAAGAGTTTGGGGTGCAACCAGCCTACTTTGACATCACCAAGGTGGGTGCATTTCTTGAATCCTGTGTGCATAACCTCTTGACTGGTGCTTAAGGTTCAGGAACATTCGGTTCGGTTCACCTGTAGCAATATAAACAGTGATTATGAATTCTGACTTTGGATTCAAGATGCAACTGAGTTTGAATCCCAACCAGGTCATAGATTTACTCTGAGACACTGGGAGACTTGAAGCTCACCACTCTCGAAGCTCAGGAAATTAATCAGTAAAATGGAGAAATTTTTCGAAACTAACTTTGAGTTACATTATACGAATTAAAGAAGAAAATGTACTTATAAGAATCAGGAAAATATCAGGCAGATCGTAAGTACTCAAAATATGTAATTGTAATAACTATCGTCATCATGTGAGGTCTTCATATTTATAAAGCATGTACTGTAAACTCTTCAAATGTTTTATAAGGAGAGTAAAGACACTCTCCTTCCATCCCTAAAGGAGGAAAAAAATAATTGTAAATTCTCATCATCTAGATAAGGAAGACTCCAAAATTGTGGAAAGAGCTTGGCTCTGAATATCAAGACTTCTGTTTCCTTTGACTCTGTGTGACTTTGGACAAGTCAATAACATTGGGTGCACAGGTTTCCTCAATTTTAAAATGAAGGATTTGTCCTGGATGTTCCCTGGGGTTCTTTTTACATATGGTGTTCTATGAGTACTGTGGTGTTTAATGCTCTCACATTCATGACAGGGGTAGTTCTACACAGTTCTCTAATCCTGCAATAAACAGAACTTGGGCTTCAGCAGTCAATACAGTTGAGGTAAGCACAATACAGGAACTTTTAAATATATAGAATTGGCAAGGCATGGAACTATTTATCTTTCACAGGAATCAGAGGATACACGTTAGGCCATTTTCATTTCAGGGTATATAATGTGTGTGGCACTGCTTTAGTGAGGATAAGTTAGGCTCTGCTGCAATAACTTGGGAATCTCCATGGCTTAATATATTGAAGTTTAATTTCTCTCCCATACAAAGCCTGAAGCTATCTGACTACTTTTCTCCCAATTTTTCTTTGTTACATTTTGCCTTGCTTAAATTTTCTTTGGTTAGTGAGATATCTGGATAGTTCCTGATTAAATTCAACTCATAAGAATCAATTAAACATTGACTGAGAGGAATTCATTTCTAGCTCTTTCTTGAACAAAAAAATTAATGAAGGGACATCAAAAGGGATGCAGGTCATCAATGAATAATAACTTTAAAAGTGCCTTGAAGAAAGAGCCACCCTTAGAATTCTGCTCTATTTTCTTTCCTTAGTTATTATGTCTATATCTTATACTAGGGTGTAGCACTCTACAGCAATTGCCTGCCTCTTTTTTTAAAAATTATTACCATCAGGACAAATTTGTCTTTATGTACTTTTGACACTCCTTTTATTTCACTGTCATCAACCACTTGGTAGAGGTTTTTATTTTCCCGCTATTTTTCTCCCTGCAGAGTACAGATGAGGTTAAGAGGATTATTCAGCAGCTGTGTCCAACCACCTGCTCTCCAAATCCTCGACTTTCAAGCTCTTAAGGACACTGCTGGGGATACCTTAGGTTCTGTCATTACCAACACGGTTAATCCTGCACTTCCCTAAGATTTGGCTTCCACCTACTTTGAAGATATCTGTAATTATGGCTCTCCTTTAAAAGCCTCATTCTTCTAGCAAGGATCCAGTTAGCTTTCATCTTATCTCTAATCTTTTATTTCAAAGGTGGATGGAAAATAAAATAACCATGACCAATACTCTAAGACACATTCCGTCCTTGACCTTTGAGACAAGTGCCTGCCTAACTTCAAAATAGATCTTAATGGGAAGGGTAGATTTCTCTAACTCTTCCAAGCCCTGCCCCAACGAGGCTCACTGGAGGTATGTTAACACCCTCCTGTTATATGATATTGCATCCTTGTCAGAGAAAGTTGACTGTTGTTTCCCTTCAATTTCACTGCCTGACCCCAAGGTTTAAACCTCTCCAATTTCTCTAGATTGTTTCTGATTGCTTTGTTTCTGATTGTACTCCTTTCATTATATTGGTACATCAGCACTCCATCTGAGATCTTATTTCACTTCGCCTTTATATGTCTCCACGGTGTAATATTAGTCAAGTTCATGTGTTTATGAAATCAAAGCTATGCTAACATTTCATAGATAGTCTGTCAGTCCCCCCACCCCTACAATAAAACCTTCAGGAAGCAGCTTGGAATTTTAATAAATTATCTGCCCAATGTTAAAACAGATATACCATCATTATTTTTTCTTTACAATTTACATGTCTAAAACTGAGCTTGAAGCCATTCATTGGCCTCTTGGGTAATTAATATCGCTCAGCAAATCTTTGACTCTGAAGGTCGAACTTTGGGAATCTGTGGCTTTGTGCCCCCTTTTAAAAGGAGACTCCCTAGGGAATTACACTATGTTTTGGGTGATCTATGAAGTTTACATTTTGTGTAATTAGAAGGTTAATTCTGTACTCAATGCTTTAAAGACTTTGTTTTGCAATTTTGGCAAGCTACTGTATGTCTTATTTTAAGTATGACAAGGTAAAAATATACCCTAACTTATTTTTCCATATGAAGGCAGCAATAATGCAAGCTTGCTTTGGAAAGCCACTTGAAGAATTATCTTATAGCAGCCAATGATTGCATTTAATTAATTAATTAATTTATAAATATATATATTTATATATTACCTCTTGAGAAGTAATTTTTGGAGTAATGTAGTAAAAAAATATCTATGCTAGAAATAATTGAATAATTAAATCTTAGAATACTTGGAATGAAGTGGGAGCTCTCCTAAAAACTTGTCAAAACTAAACTTGCATACCATAGAGCAGAGAATCCATTTGTCTGTGTGGTCTAGTTCCAGCTTCTCATTTTGTAGATGGGGAAATTTAAGCCCAAAGAAGTTTAATGATTTGTTGAACAAGCAGTTAATAAGAAAGTGGAAAAAAGACGGAACCCTGACTTTTAGTCTCAGTTATTGTTTCCATTTGCTCACATAGAAAGATGAACCATAGAGTTAGAAAAGTGTTGTGGATAATGTAATTTGAGCACTTTTTCTTAGATATTAGAATGTTGATGCTGGAGATTTCCAATTTTAGAAACATGGTAGACTGACCTAATTCAGACCAACTCCCATCCACTAACAAAGAGATAATGAATAAGATATAATTTAAAAAAAGATTTTTGAAAATTCCGTCAAGCTTAAACAAAAGAAAGGGAATTCTGAAGGTGTCATAAGTGAACAGAGGAATCAAAGATGAAACAATAAGTTTTACTTAATGAGGTGGCAGTTCAGGTCTTTGCTGTGGGATTTCAGGGTGTTGAGCCAGAGTATTAGCATGCAATGATGGTCAGGAAACATAGTCTTGGGCACAGGAACATAGATCAGAGATCCCTGTATAAAGCACGATCCCCTAAATCTTGACAGGAAACTGTAAAAACAATGCCAACTGGCTTCAAGAATAAGTATTGAATTTTGTTGTCTAGAGACACAATGACATGTGAGCAAGAAAAAATTTTAGTCAGTTCTGAGAAGAAGCTTGAAGAGTCTGTTCGGGATTCCACAAGTTCTCTTTATTTTGGCTCATTCAAGCCCATATGATGCCTCCATGCATGTGTGTTCCTAGAGAAAGACAATGAGCAGAGCTTCTCTGTTGACCTGCATTGGGCTTATACATGAGAGAAAAATAAACTTTCATTGTTTTGAGCCTTGAGACTTTGGCCTTTTTGCTACTGAAGCAAGAACTAGCTGCCCTGATTCAAAAAATTAAACAGCAAATTAAACATTGATGAAGAAAAAATCACAAAGCTGGGAGAGGAAAATGAGGAAGTTTTCTAGGGTACTACATGGAAATGTAAAGAAGTAGGAAATATGAAAGTGTGGCTAAGAGTTACAGACTGCATAAATAAATGGCACAAAATATATATCTAAATAGATATTCAAAAAGGACAACAGAATAAAATATAGAATGGCAAAATAAAAAGAAATAATGAATGAGAATTTTCTAAAGCTGATAAAAAAGAAATGTGCTTTCTGCTTGGAAAATAGAATGAATATCAAACAAGGAAAACCAAAAATAAATGTATACTTGGATAAATCATAATGACATTAAAAACTCCAAACATAAAGAAAAATCTTAAAAGCAAACAGAATAAAAAGACAGATTACTTAAGAAGTACAGTAATTTGACTGATAGCAGACTTCATTGCCTTAAGTAATAAAGGAGAGGAAACAATAGAACAATATCTTTAATGTATTGAGGGGAAAAATACTGTCAACTTGGAACTTTACCTAGCTTAACATTATTCAAAATTAGTGGTAAATGAATATGTGAAGATATGTAAAAATTAGAGAGCTTACCATTTATAAAACGTGCTTAAACAACTATTTAAAAGATATCTAAAGTAAAAGGAATTTGAACTCAAAAGAAAGTGGATTGCTGGAAGCAATGATGAACAAATAAGTTGGTAAATATAGAGAGAAATCTATATAACTTAACCCTTGACTTTACTAAAAGCAATTACAATGTTATTAATTGGAAGAAAAATAAGGTTGAACTCAAACACTATGTATTCAACAGTAACTTGGAATTCTGAAAGGAACAGAATTAAAGTTTACATTTTATTTGGGAAACTATTAATTTTGGCTTTGATAAGTTTAAAATTTAAGGAGGTCTACTGAAAATGGAAAAAAGAGTAAAAAATACAAAATAATAAGATAGACTAACAGATTACTGAAGAAAATTCAGTGAACCCAGTAGAAAGCAATAAAAGAGAAATATGTAGGAAAAAAATACCTGACACAGGGTAATAGAAACAATTTCTAAATATCTCAGAATTCAAAGTTAGTATAAATAGACTCAATTTCTTGATAAAAGAAAGAAATATCAGTCTGAGAAAGTATACAGTTCTATGCTACCAAAAGGAGGCATATCTAAAATGAAATAGAAGGGTTGAAATCAGAAGAGTAGTAAAAGGAATCCCTCGCAAATGCTAATTAAAATAAAGTAGGTGTCATAATATCATATAAAATAAGTAATATGGCAAAAAGCATTATTGAAAAAAAAGGGTATCACTCCATAATGATCAAAGGATCAATTCAACAGAATGATACGAATGTGATGCCTGTAAGTGATAAATACCTTTTCCAAGTTCACACAAGTTTATAGGAATGAAAAACTGCAACCTCTGCTTTATCATTGCATTCTCTCTCTTTACTTCATATTATGTGACATAATTTATACTTTTTTTCTTGCTTATTATCTGTCATCTGCACTAGAAAGTAAACCTAAAATTTCAGGGAGCATGCATATTTTACTTGCCACCATATCACCAGGCTCTAACACAGAGACTGGTATATAGTTATTTCCCAATAGAGAACAAATTACCAAAGTCTCCTGTTATTCTGGCCATTCACCATAGAATGATCCTTTCCATTATCCCCAAGGAAAAGCATAAACAGCAATTGGATCAAATGGAGCAATTCATATACTCATTTTTCATAATTAAGTTAAAAATTTTCCATTTGTCTTAAGATTACAATTTATAATCAACTTAAAATAACTCAATTACCCTCTATATTTCCATGCTATGATTTTATGTCAATTTCTGAAGACAAAGCCAAAAGTTACTTAAAAAAAAAACAAAAAACCTCTGCAATGTTACTAAAAGGAAAAAAGTCATATGTAAGTGAAAACTGGTGAACTATTGAGTTGGACATTTTTCATTAGCAGCTTATTTTCTTATTGGCAGTAGCTTAAATTTTACTCAGAAGCACATGCATAAAAGCATTCTCCTGTAAGGCCACAGGGATGTGTTCTCTTAGTTCTAACATCACCCTCATGGTATGTTAATGCTCCTTTCATAGCACAGGTAACGTTACCTCTGCTAGGAAAGGCTCTTTGGACTACCAAGAGAAACACAGAGAGAATAAAAATCATGTTTCCCTGTTAAATATTTCTGTGCTATATCAAAAGTCCCTCAGGGACTGATTAAGCTCATTAAGTGCTAGCAGAAAATCTAGCCAAACTCTTCTTTCTGGCTTACATGTCAATAAAAGAAAAGCCAACCCCGTGAGAGCTGAACTGCCAAAAATCTAATGCTATATAGCCTAATATTTACAACCAAATAACTCTAATTATGGAGTAGCAATTATGGAGGGTCTGTTTTGTCAATGGCACCATGCATGGTAAGTAATTGCCATTTATTGTTCCTAATCCTCCCAATAAGCCAACAAAATGGATAATAGTAACCTTATTTTACAACTCAAACAATCTGTGGTTTAGAGAGGTACTAAGTGAAGGATGTAAAATATCAACCCATCATGAACTTTGTATTATGCCATGAATCCTTAAAAAGATTAAACTGACTTGGTCTCTGATCATGGAGGACAGGCCAGGACTTTGAATAAGCCACTGTACATGGCTTTGAATGACAGCTCAATGAGTCTGTTTAATTTTTTACATTCCTCAGATACTAAATCCGATGATGAATTTTGTCTTTCTAAAATATATATTTTCTAATCTGTTTTTTATTGTCATAATTCACAATACTCTAAAATTCACCATTTCAACATATACCATTCAGGAGTATTCAACATATTCACACAGTTGTACAACTATCACCACTATATAATTCCAGAACATTTCCTTCACCCTAAAAAGAAACCCCCTAAACATGAGCAGTCACTCCCCTTTCTCCCCTTCCCCCATCCTATGGCAACCACTGATTTGCTTTCTATGTCTATGGCTTTTCCTTTTCAAGACATTTCCTATAAATGGAATCATACACCATGTCACCTTCTGTATTTGGCTTCTTTTACTTATGATTTCTAGATTCATCCATGTTGTAACATGTATCAGCACCTCATTTTCCTAACCTATTTAAGTCAACTAATACAGCCTCACAAAAGATGAAAATCATTTGTATCAGAGAAAATGAACAAAATTATCTCCCTCCATTTTTCCCCTGTGTGTAGGCTAGACTAAATTTTGTAGTTAATGTGAAGAAACTTGACATGAAGAAAGCCCAGAGAATATTATAGTTTCCATTTTACAGATAGGCAAACAAGAGGCTCAGAGAAGTTGGGATATTTGCTGAAACATTACAACTAGAATTTAAGCACAAGGCTTTGAACACAAAGCCAAGATTATTCTCACTCAGCTGAAGGATATACGACAGAGACAACTAAATGGCAATTTTAGCCACTGAACCTATGGTTTTTAGCTTACCAGAAACAAATACTTAAAAGTAGAACTAAGCACCTGTATTCCATCAATCTTCTGATTTCTTTCAAGAGAATCTAGAATTCACCATTTTATGTGAAATCTCCTGAAATTTATGTACTGGAAACAAATTAAACTTTGTTTTTTCCTTTTGGAATTTAAAAAAAAAGAGCAAATGTGTGAACTGAAATAAATCTTGTTTGGACTGTTCGCACCCACAGACTACCACTTTTACAACGGGTGCTAGAGGACGAAAGGCCAGGGCAACAGAGGGTCCCAAACACCCCTTAAGTAGGGACGGAGGAGGATCAGGAAAATTTGAGGGGACCTGACCTTCTACCTTTCAGTCTTAATTCTGGATATGTCCAAGCACATAAAGTTAAAGATAGAGGACTTAGTAAATGGAAGATGTCATATAATCCTTTATTCTTTCCACAGTTAATTTCTAAGAACATCCTTTGTGCAAACACTGCTAGGTTCTAAGATTACCAGAATCAACAAGAAGCTGTGATCCCTGGCTTCATAGGGTCTAGAGTGGAAGTATAAGATTAAGCCGGCCATTACAATACAATTTGATTATCATGTTGTTGACATTGATGTTAGCACAGGAGGGAAGCCTAATTCAGGCAAGAGAAGTCAGAGAAGGCTTCCTCGAAGAAGTAATTTTTCAAGTAGCAATAAAAGAGTTGTTCAAACAAAGATGGGAGGAGAGGGCAAGAGAGGAAAGACAGAGTACTCCCGGAAGAATAAATAGAATAAGCAAAAGGAATGGGAAAAGATGACACATTTGAGCGATGTAAAGAAATTCAGATTGATAGAACTTATTTTGGGAAGCAAGGGAAAGAAACCACATTAGAGAGGTAAGCAAGGTAAAGAAATAATGCAGAAACATCTAAGGCCTTATTAAAAGAATTGGGAATCATCAGTCATTAGGGGATTGTAAAAAAAAAAAAACCACTGTGAGATACCACTTCACAAATACGAGGCACAGCTATTACTTAAAAAAAAAAAAGAAAAAAGAAAAACAGCAAGTGTTGCCAAGGAGGTGGAGAAATTGGAGATCTCAAGTATTACTAAAAGGAATGTAAAATGGTATAGCCACTGTGAAAAACAGTTGGTAGTTCCTCAGAAAGTTGAACATAGAATTATAATAGGACCCCAAAATTATACTCCTAGAGACATACAGTCAAAGAATTGAAAATAGGAACTCAAACCTAGAATTGTATAGCAGCATTTTATTCACAAGAGCCAAAAGAGGAAATAACTCAAGCATCCTTCAACCGATGAATGGATAAGACATACAGCAGAATATTATACCACAGTAAAAACGAATGGCGTCCTGTTATATGATACAATGTGGATAAATGTTGAAACATTATGCTAAGTGAAATAAGCCAGACACAAAAGGACAAATATTGTGTGATTCCACTTATATGTAATATCTAGATATGAAATACCTAGAATAAGAAAATTAATAGAGGCAGATGCTAGATTGGAGGTTACCCGGGGCTGGGGGTGGGGTGGGGAATGGGAGTTACTGCTTTACGGCTACTGAGTTTCTGTTAAGTTTTGGTAATGGATTGTGGTGATGGTTGTAATTAATGCTTCTGAATTGTAGACTTAAAATAATTAAGATGCCAAATTAAAAGAAAAGTTTAGAATTGATCCAAAGGAAATTATGAAAATGAAAAATTCAGCATAAGTTTGATGAATCTGATCAGGTTAGTAATTGAGGAAGATCACTGCTGCCATATTGAGTAGAATGGATTGTAGAAAGAAAAGACTAAAGGACATTCAAGGAAACTTAATGACAAATTCAATTTGAAGTCAAAACAGTTTCAATTTTAAGACCTAGATATTTGTAGAAACTAGTTAACTTATCCTGGTGTTGACTGCTAAAATATCTTCTCCTGTAAAACCATTTCACGAAAGTGCAATAACCTTTACTTTTTTTTTAAAGATTTATTTTTTTTTATTTTTCCCTACCCCTCATTGTTTGCACTTGCTGTGAGCTATGTCTTTAGGAGGCACTGGTAACTCATCCCAGGACCTCCAATGTGGGAGGGAGGCGCCTAATCACTTGAGCCACCTCTGCTCCGTGCTTTGTTGTATGTCTTATTATGTTTTTTCTTCTTGTGTCTCTTGTTGCGTCATCTTGTGCCAGCTTGCCACGCCTGCCTGTCGTGTCAGCTCGCTGTCTTGCTCGCTTTCCTTAGGAGGCACTGGGAACCTCTGCTCCCTGCTTTGTTGTGTCTCTCATTATGTTTTTCTTCTTGTGTCTCTTGTTGCATTAACTTGTTGTGTCAGCTTGCTGCGCCTGCCCATCAAGCCAGCTCACTGTGTTCTTTAGGAAGCACCCGGAACTGAACCATGGACCTCCCACGTGGTAGGCAGGAGCTCAGTCATCTGAGCCACATCCACTTCCCTACTTTATTTTTGGTATACTTTCCACGATGTTGAATCTGACGTTTCTGAATTACAAAATTATTCTGAATTTCAGAAAACCTATCTCCAGTTTCTCTCCAGAGATAAGTGGGACTCAATTTTTTAATTTTAAAGTCTTAATTTATATGACATTACTACTTTCATTAACTCCAAGATTCAGAAGGAAAAAAAACATCAAAAATTATCATATGCCATCACTCTGTAAGGAAGGGTTCTAAATGTTACCATAGAAACTAAGGATTCTAATCAAAGGTGAAAAATATTCAAGGAAAATCTTCCGTTGTGGGAAGCTTACCTTTTAGGACAGTTCTTGGGGCCACATGCTGTGAAGTTATTCTATGTCAATCATTCCTAAAATATAAAACAAAAATACACAAATAAATATAGTTTTCAAAAATATTTAGGTATTTAGGTAGCAGATGCTTAGCTATTATCTTCCCATTCTCAAGTTAAATTGGGAGGAAATGGAGATTATATACAATTGATATGGATTTCCAGATAGAGAAAACTGCCCATATTAGGAGCCAGGACGCCAAGTTCCTTGCTCTGCTTTGCCTCCTATTAGCTGTGTGACTTCAAGTCAATTCACCCTCTATCCTTGCCCTGTTAGTTTAATGACTCTTCAAGAGCCTGAGATATTTTGTAGTATTCAGATTCAATACAAAATAATTTCCTAAGAAGATACATTACAAAGGGTTTTAAAATAATGAAATGTGATAAATGGATTAGAAGACATCCCGTGGTTTTTGTTAGTTATATGCATTTTAAAAAGGAGGGTGACAATTAAAAAACAGACCAAAAACATTTTGCAAATAAACATGGCATTTGTATCTTTTCTTAAAGCTACCATGTAAGACTGTGTAAAATAATATTGTACCTGAAAGCATTTTTTTTTCCTGAAGAAATCTGTTTTTTCCCTGAAGGCAAAAATATACATGATTTTCCTAAGCGTAAATGAATACATTTGTATCTTCATGCTCATGTATGTATGCATGTATGTCTATCCAAGTTTCAGCTGTAGATAACTTTACTCCAGAGTAAGACAAATGTCATATAGTTTCTTTTATAACTGAAAATATTTTATATAGATGTATACATAAATATATATATATATATATACATACACACACATACTGGTCTCTCAAAAATATCTTAAAATACATAAGTCTACTCTGATTTATATGTAAATGTAGCAGAACTGATTGAAATAGAAATCTTACATTTTCTTGATTAGCCATAAATATTTCATTAATTCTTAAGTGCATGCTATCCTTTGCTGTGTAGCATAATAATTCATCACTATATTAAGTCCCTAACTACTTTTTTCTCTCAAATGTATCAATAATGCCCACACAGAAAGGAGCAAACAAGTGTTCTTTATACTGTTAAGATAATCAGAAATTTAATTTTTTTTCCTTTCAGAAACAAGGACAGTCCCCTGTCCTTTTGTGTGTGTATCTATAGATATTTTAAAGTGTCAAAAATGATTATGCTAAATGTAAGGAACTGTTAACCATGAAAAGGGTAAAATTCCATTCCAGAGAATTCTTAATCATACATACATGACCATTTGTTTTATTTAATAGAGTCACCAGCCATAAATTTATGAGTTGGCAGCAAAAGTTCAGAGTATACCTAAAAGCCTGACTTTATTTTTCTTACATTAAGGCCACACACTGATATTAAGCTAAAGTTCTATTTACAACTATTGGCACCATTTATAATTCCAGGCTATGTATAATTAAGTTTACAACAGTTAAAATGGTAATTTTTAAAACATTTGTCATCAAAGTTTCATGTTTTCTTTTTAAAGTATTAATAGAAAATTATATAAACATATATACACATATACATATGCATACACACACATATATAAATTTATATAGACATATACACGTTCACAGAATGAAGGTGGGGATTACCTTAATCCAATGGTATGATACAGACTTGTGTTAAAAATTTATGCTAAAGTTTTATCCATTAATGTCAAAATTATGCTCCTCTTGTTTAAAAATGCAAGCTCTGGGACAAGCTGTCTGATTTCAGATACTGGTTCAATTATTTACTAGCTGTTTGGCCTTGAGCAATTCACTTTAATTGATATAAGCCTCAATTTCACTCCTGAAATGGGGAAAAGTAACATTATTTGGCCTCAAAGAGCAACTGACAATTAAATAAATTATGCAGGTTAGGCATTTAGCCCACGATTGCACACATGATAGGCCAGTAGCAACAACATTAGTAAGTGATTCTCCTACATTATGGATGTCCTGGCGAAGGAATAACTATACACGCAAAAAGCAAAGGCAGGACCTAAAGACAACACAGTGTTCCCAAATAGTGTTTATAACATTTCAGGCTAGATTCAATCCTTTGATTTTTAAAATTGCTTCCAGAGGGAACCTAGACCAAAAGAACTTATGTCTTGGGTGAGAAAATAAATCATGGATGCATTTATCAGATTAGTTAGTTGTCATGGAACAAAGAACAGTGACAAAGAGAAAGGAAAGTAGGGTGGAAGGATTGGAAAAACAAGGAAGAACATTTGTCTCTGGTCCAAAGAAGTCCTCTGAATCAGTATCTACTCCTTAAGGAACTCGCCCAACTATAGTTCCTGTAAGGGAGCTGCTGAACCACCAGTTAACACTTCATCCACAGTAAACCAAACTGATTCTCTCTCCTGGAGATTTTGAATTATAACACTAAGATTTCCAGCCATGGAAAGGTGGGATTATTGTCAAAGAAGCCAGTCTGTTGAGAAAATCAGAGAATAAAACGGACATTTGGAGATCAACAGAGTTGAGATAGCATACATCCTTTCTTCCAATCTCCATGAGAACTAGCGGACTGAAAGTAGAGTACAAGGGTGAGAATTAGCCACAGCTCCTGTGGTTTCAAGTCAGGTCCCCCCATAGTCAAGCTTTACTTAGTTTTCTGCACATAGATGGCTATCAATTTGCCTGGCATATCATCCAATAGCCCTTCTTCCTTAAACTAGTTTAAGTTTCTGAGCCTTGCAATTAAATGGCTGCTGTTTAAGAAAGCTTGGGCCACCAGAAGGCAAGCTTCTGTGGATAATACAAAGCCCAAGCTATGTGCCTAAAGAAACTGAGGGAGACAAGTGGATGAATAATAAACAGAAACAAAGAAAATATTAGCCCCACAATACTAGTCTCCTATCTGCATGGAAATCTCCATGTGCAAATTTTCTGGCTCATGAACACAAGACAGTCAACTGTTCTATTACTCTCGTAAACCAATTCCTTTTTATGTTTGGCATTTATTCATTTTTGAAAAAGGATGTACCAGGAGAAGAAAGAGAACAAGATCCCTGTCAAAATAAAACCACCACTCTCCTCTGCCATCTCCCCGCAAAAACAAAAAACAAAAAAAATCATCAATATACATGTGTAAAAGAATAATAGAATATTATTTTTTTAATAGGCCTTTTAACAAATAACAGCATTTTAGGACCATAATGGACCTTCTCCTCTTGCAATATTTAGCATATGCTTCTAGTAGGACACTAATCACAATATATATATAAATGTTGGTTCATCTCTCTTCACAGGCCACCCTCTCCTTTCATAATGGGAACTGATATACCTGTTTTCTTTGTCTTACCCTTAGGTTTAAACATGCAGGGCCTACAACAACGTGGCCTAAAATAGGTGCTCCCTAAACGTGTACTGACTGAACGAATGGATCCTACCGACAATATATAAATAAAGGATAGGCTTCTAAAATAAGTTTGATTTTCAGTGCATTTTCATAACTGCTCTTAAAAGGAAATTTCTAATGATGCCTAGGTTTATACTGAGAAGATCCTGGGTTTATTTATGAGAACTATTTTCATTCATTCCTCTTTGGAAAAGGGTCTGAAAAGCCAAATTTTTATTGGGGAAGAAAATGATTTAGTTAAAGCTTCACATCTCAGATGTGTCAGCATAGACAGAGATGAATCAGATAGACATATACCCAACTTCATTCCTTGAAAGGAACTGAAGACACAAGAATGTCCCTTAGCAAATTTTGGTGCTCAATAACTTAAGCAAAATAGGATTGTTATAAAGAAAAAAACATTCACATGCAGTGGCCTTTTATTTTACTTATTTATTTTTTGAATTTCTTTAAAAAAAAATTTTTTTTTAAAGATATTTAGATTACACAAATGTTACACTAAAAATATTGAAATTCCCATATGCCCCACTCCCCACACCTCCCACACCCTCCCACATGAACATCCTTCATTAGTGTGGCACATTCATTGCAATTGATAAAATGTATCCTGGGGCTTTGCCATTAAGCAAGGACCATAGTTCACATTGTAGTCTACATTCTCTCCCACACAGTTCTGCATGTTATGTGATGATATAAAATGGCCTGTATCTGTCATTGCAGTGTCATTCAGGACGATTCCCAAGTCACGAAAAAGCTCCCGTATTACAACTGTTTTTCCCTCTCCCTGCCCGGAGAGCCTGCAGTGGCTACTGGCTCCACATCAATAGTGTAATTTCTTCCATTGCTAGAAACACAATATGTCTATAGTAGAATACCAGTAAGCCCACAAAAATATGGCTAGCTATTGAATAACATCTCTTTCATCTCAAGCTAAAATAATGTAATAATAAGAGATCAGTTTTGAATACCTGCTATAGATGAGAGAGTTGACCTACATTATCTAATTTTATCTTTACAAGAACTCTGCAGGGTAGTTATTATTGATTCTTTTTACAACTGAAGAAACTGAGACACAAGAATTGCCCTTAGCCAGTTTTCATGCTGCTTTTACATAGGGAAAAATCTCTGCATCATAGTTGATGCTTGATTGGCTAATACCATCTTTCTGGAAAGGAAAGGTTTTTTACTTAACTTATTAAGCTCAGTTTCTTTATGCACTAAATTAGTATGACCATTGTATCTCCACCTACAGTGCTGTTGTGAGGGCAGAATGAGAAGCTATAGAAAGAACAGTGCCCAGTTCATAACATGCACAACATAAATGCTAGCTTAATCATTATAATAATTATTTTAAAATCACAAAAAAAATTTTAACTTTGTCATGTCCAGTCAAACCCTTTTCTTTCACTTGGTATCTAAGAGAATTAAGTTAGTATCATAAAAGAATTAAGTTACAGTTAAATTTTAGTTATGGATTTTATTTTATACTCTAGAAAATCATATGTGAATACACACAGGAAATTAATACATGAACAAACAAATAATTGGATTTCCCTTTGATCAGAATCAATATGCCAGGAATTCTGAACATTTCAATGGGTGTCAACATAAATGCATTAACCATAGTAAAACCTGAAATTCATGAATGATATGCAGAGCTTCTTGGAAACAAACATCTAGGAAGAGGCAGTAGCTGGCAAGGCCAGTGTCAAAAAGGATGATTTACTCCAGGAAAAAGCCCTGATCTAGACCCTTCCCAAATGCCTCAGAACTAAAAGATGTACTGGTTATTTATTCAGGACAAAAACAAATCTTCCCAAGTGACAAGTAAGAGCATGAAGATTATTTTAATGTAAATATTCAAAACACCAGATAAGACATCTTTCTGCTCTCACAGACGTATAGCACGTAAGATACAAGGTCAGGAGGAAGGAAATAGTGGTCTCTTCACTTAACATATTGGGGACAGATCTTCTTCTTTCTAAAAGAAATGTATATATAGATGTACATTTATACCTACATCTATAATTATATATATATATGTATATCTACATCTACATTTATATAGATGTATATCTATAGCTACATCTGTATCTATATGATCAGCAGTCGATGACAAGTCTCCCATAGATGTATTTAATCACTCTGTACATTATGCCTTTAAATAATCAGTGGAGAGACATGGGTTCAGAAGTCAGATATGAATCTAAGCTTTATTACTTACCTGACACCTGAACTCAAGCATGCTATGTAGTCTCAGTTTCCTCAGCTGTAAAAAGAATCAATAATAATACCCTGCAGGGTTCTTGTAAAGATAAAATGAGATAATATAAGACAACTATCTGGTCTATAGCAGGTATTTAAAAATGATATCTATTACTATTACGTTATTTTAACATGAAAGGATAGCAAGAGATGAAAGAGATATCATTCAATAGCTGGCCATATTTTAAAATGCCACTGGATATGAACATTTTTTCCTTATAATGATCCTATTTTGCTTAAGTTATTGATGGCATTTTCCTTCACTGAATCAGTAGATATTTCTCATGGGTGTTTACTTCCTTCACAGGTAGTTAAAGCTCACGTTGAATTTTCTGTAGGAGGAAAATTTCATGTAGACATTACATTCTCGCTGTATAGCTCCAGATTCTCCATTAGCTTTGCTGGACATAATGTAGTATTAGCATCAGGGTTATTAAACTAATATTAAGCAAGAGATTACATGTAAATGCACTCCTCAATGTGAAATGGGATGCATTTCTAATCATGCTGTCTAACTACATGCAAACAAATGGTCATTTGATTCTTTTATCATTATCACAACGAGATAATATCAACCACAGAGATCACTAATGGTTCCCCCAAACACACTCAAAGTAAACAACAATACAACATAATACATAACAGGCTTTAGAGTTATTAAGAGATAATCACATCCTTGGGACTTTCACTAGGCACACTAAGTGGCATCACTAGAATATGATTATATTTTGATAACAAGGGTCGCTGCAGTTTTTAGGAAGTGAGAAAGAAATCATTACTGTAGGGAAAATATGTATTTATTTTACTGAAACATAAAGCTGACAATATAAGCAAATGAACAGTGGCTCTCCCTGAGGTGACAGTATTACACAGGGTAGGAGGTTTTGTATTGAGGTTACACAGAACATGGTCACCATGAAAAGTCTAACTTGAAAAGCCATTTTCCACGAGACTAATCTCTGGGGTCTTCAGTACAAGACAAACAGGGACAGAAGATGCTTAAGAGCTTAGAGATCTATGACTCTTTGTAAGACAGGAAGGGGGGCAGAGAATAGCAACGTGAATGGCTTAAATTACTCACCAGTTGCAAGGTTAGAAACTTGAGAGTCTGAGCTTCACAAGTTGTCCTGGTGTAACATAATTAGAGCAGCTCACATGGCAGGCTAGAGACAGATGTACCAGTCTACATAAGGTCCCAGGACAAACAGCCAGTGACATCAAAATAGGGAACTGTGCATGTAGGTGTCGAATTAAGAGTCCAAGAGAAAGAAACAGGCATGAGTCTTTGACACTGCCCTCCTCAAGGATAAGAACAGGACTTAATTTGAGGGTTTTAATGTAAAAGCAAAATCTCACCTAATATTACTCAAAACTGGGATGTTTTCTCATCTCCCTAATTCACAAAAAGTAGACAAAAGTTACTCTCCTTGAATCTCCATTTTCTGTTCAATAAAATGGGTAAATAAAAATCCTCCTTAGAGTTACTGGGAAAATTAAAGAAATAGACTATAAAACACTCTATCTTTGTTAGATAATAGTTCTATCATTATTTGGAGAGATTACTCACATAATCCTGAAGATGAGGTAAGAATACATAATACCTCAAAGGTTCTGCCAGTGATGTAATTTTACTTTATTTGGAAGGGATAATGATGGTCCATATAATATATAGTAATTAGTTAGCTTACCGTAATATGCCTGGAACATTGTGGCCCATCAGATACTACGCTCAAAACTGTAAAATCTTAAATGTGGGGAAGGTATTATCAATATTAAGGGTTCAAAACAAAAAATTCAAAATTCAAAAAAATTAAGAAGTTCAAAATTCAATTGTTTAAATCAGTAATTATAAACCAGAAGCAATTTTTTTTGGCAATGTCTGGAGACATTTTTGATGGCCATAACTGAAGCCGAGGGGGGTTGCTATTGGCATCTAACAAGTAGAAGCCATGGATGCTGCTAAACCTCCCACGCTGTATAGGACTGTGTTCTAATCATAGCCAGTTACTATTAGCCTGTTTACCTCATAATTTGAATGCCTTGAATGACTTGGTGCTCACCTGTACAATCAGCATACCCTGAGAAACTACCCCATCTACCTTTAAGTCCTAGAAATCAAGAAAAGAAATAATTGCCTTCAAATTATTGAAGCCCATATCCAAATGCAGGCTTTGTACCTCCTTAAATTTCCATTACAGAAAATGAACAGGCCTTATTAAGTGCAATTCTTCCTTTCTCATTGGGAAACCATAGGGGAAGTGTCAATGTGTTGGCAATCTGTAAAATTGGAAAATAAAATTTTCCAAGGTTCATCATTATCACTAAATATTGTCATAGTTGTAATGACAACCATTCACTATACATTTTGAAGTCATATATTATGCCAATTCTTGACATTCCACAACAACTTAATGTGTCACATTATGTGACATGGTATCAAAATATATTGGACATTTGGAATTTGATATTTCCTATAGGTACATACTCCTCTGAACATTACCAGTAGAGAAAGAAAAAAATTTCCTCATAGAAAATGAAAGGGAAATGAAATGGAGCATAAATCACAAAAATTATAGAATGATAGAGTGCAAATATTTTCACATCGAATCCAACAGCATATCAAAAGACTTATACATCATGACCAAGTGGGATTTATTCCTGGTATGCAAGGCTGGTTCAACATAAGAAAATCAATCAATTTAATATACCACATTAACAAATTGAAGGAAAACAACCACATGATCATCTCAATAGATGCAGAAAAGGCATTTGACAAAATCCAACATCCTTTTTTGATTAAAATACTTCAAAAGATAGGAATAAAAGGAAAATTCCTCAATATGATAAAAGGCATATAAGTAAAACCCATAGCCAACATCATACTCAATGGAGAAAGGTTGAAAGCTTTCCCCCTAAGATCAGGAACAAGACAAGGATGCCCACTGTCACCATTGTTATTCAACATTGTACTAGAAGTTCTAGTTAGGGCAATTAGACAAGACAAAAAAATTAAAGGTGTCCATATAGGAAAAGAGGAAGTAAAACTCTCACTGTTTGCTGATGACATGATCCTGTTTTTAGAAAATCCTGAAGTATCCACAACAAAGCTACTTGAACTAATAAATGAGTTCAGCAAAGTGGCAGGATACAAGATCAACATGTAAAAATCAATAATGTTTTTGTACACTAATACTGAACAATCTGAGGAGGAAATCAGGAGGAAAATTCCATTTTCAATAGCAACAAAAAGACTCAAATACCTAGGAGTTAATTTAACCAAAGAAGTACAGGACCTATGTGCAGAAACCTACAAAACAATGCTAAAAGAAATTTTAAAAGACCTAAACAAATGGAAAGGCATTTCGTGTTCATGGATTAGAAGAAAAAATATCATGAAGATGTCAATCTTAACCAAACTGATTTATAGTTTCAATGCAAAATCCCAATAGCTTACTTTACAGAATTAGAGAAGACAATTACCAAATTCATCTGGAAGGGTAAGTGCACCCAAATTCAAAAGCATTCTAAAAAGGAAGAGTAATGTGGGAGGAATTTCACTGCCTGACCTTGAAACATATTACAAAGCTACAGTGGTCAAAACAGCATGGTAATGGCATAAAGATAGACACATCGATCAGTGGAATAGAATTGAGAACCCAGAAATATACCCTCACCTATACATCAACTGGTTTTTGACAAACCTACCAAGCCCACACTAATGGGAAAGAACAGTCTCTTCAACAAATGGTGTTGGGAGAACTGGATTTCTATAACCAAAAGAATGAAAGAGGACCCCTATCTCACCCCCTATACAAGAATCAAAATGGATCAAAGATCTAAATATAAAAGCCAGGACCATAAAACTACTAGAAGAAAATGAAGGGAAACATCTTCAAGACCTTGTAGTAGGTGGTGGTTTCTTGGACCTTACATCCAAAGCACGTGCAACAAAAGAAAAGTAGATAAATGGGACCTCCTCAAAATGAAACACTTTTGCACCTCACAGGACTTTGTAAGATGGTTGAAAAGGCAGCCAACTCAATGGGAAAAACTATTTGGAAATCACATTTCTGATAAGGGTTTAATATCCAGGATATATAAAGAGATGTTACAACTCAACAATAAAAAGACAAATGACCCAATTAAAAAATGGGCCAAAGACTTGAATACACATTTCTCCGAAGAAGAAATACAAATGGCAAAAAAAACACATGAAGAAATGCTCAACATCACTCATGACTAGGGAAATGCAAATCAAAACTACAATGAGATATCATTTCACAGCTATCATAGTAGCCAATATTAAAAAGACAGAGAACTACAAGTGTTGGAGAGGAAGTGGAGAGATAGAAACACTTCTTCACTGTTTGTGGGAATGCAGGATGGTACAACCACTACGGAGGACTGTTTGGCAGTTCCTAAAGAAGTTGAATATAGACTTGCCACGTGACCCTGCAATACCACTACTGGGTATATACCCAGAATAACTGAGAGCAGTGACACGAACAGACATCTGCACACCGATGTTCATAGCAACGTTATTCACCATTGCCAAAAGTTGGAAACAACCCAGGTGTCCAACAACAGATGAATGGATAACCAAAATGTGGTCTATTCACATTTTGCAATATTCTGCAGCTGTAAGAAGAAATGAAGTCATAAAGCATATGGCAACATGGATGAACCTGGAAGACATTATGTTGAGTGAAGCAAGCCAGACACAAAAGGACAAATACTGTATGAATGCATTACTATGAACCAAATATATTGTGTAATATATTGTTTGATTAAAAAAAAAATTTATATGCATCCATTACATTTAATTAAGAAATGTATATATTTATTCATCTGTGTTTACTTTTTAGTTTTTAATTGTTCATATTTTCAATTATTAAATGTACAAAATAAAGTTTAAAAATGTTTTTAAAAAATCAGTTATTTAAAAAGTTAAAAACGTAAGTCTATATAACAGAAATGAGAAATCTGTAAAATCAAGAAAATTATCAAATTAATGCTATTAAATATATTTTTTAAAAACTGGCAAAGCCACACTCAATTTAGTAGCCTGAAAATGATAATAAAGAATACAATCATTATTAAAAAAAAAAGTATTATCCAGCCCCAAATATCAATAGTGCTGAGGTTTAGAAGCCCATTTTCAGGGAAAAAACATAGTTGAGAATCATTTTCCAATCTTCTCTCTGCTAGTATTCTCCGGAATGCCAAAGCACTAATTAGATATCCAAAAACACATAGGAAATACTATAAAGCCCAACACTAAACTTTAGTATTTCCCAAAGCTGTTTGTATTAATATTGTATCATCTACACTTGAAGGTAATTTAATTTGATTCAATGCACTGAAATAGCCCATATGGGAATATACACAGATATGTGAGCATGCACGTGCTTGTTTTCTAAGTCGAAGTTGGAATGGAATAGTTGCTTTGACCACAATTGACCAAGAATTAAAAAAAAAAGAGCATCAAAGACTCTTAATTTAATGGCTGACTATTTATTTTGCTTTTAAACATGTACATTTGCTTTGGAGCACACCCTGCCCACAAAAAGAATGGGTGGTCATTTCAACCCAGGAACTCTGAGAAATGGAAGAAAAAAGAGGAACCTAAGTCTGTATACCTAGACTTAATAGAATTTGAATCAAATGGCACTTTAAGGGAACAATCTGAGCTTTCCTTTTCCACGTTTCATGAATCTCCATGAGACCATGGCAAGCAAAGACATTCTCCCAGATTATACAATTTCCATTCAACCCCTTCTCCTGTCTTACTTTCCTTACTCTTGCCATTTACAGTCTGTGCTCCAGGGACAGACTAATGGGGCTTTATTTTGTTACCTTGGCCAGTTTTCCTATAGGAGACTTCATACTATAATAATCATATTTCCAGCAGTGCATGTCTATGAAATTAAAATGGAAGAGATTGATTCTTCAGGTGTGTGCTTGCTGTTATTGACAATCACTCCAGATCAGTACCTCCAGAGGCAAGACAGCTCTTGCACGAAAAATACTTTTGCTTATCAAGCAAAGGCTCTGTGCCAGTGAGATGGCAATTTCAGGAGCATATGGCAGCAGCCAGAATTGAACTAAGGCACTCAGCAAAGCCAACTTCAACAAACATATGGTTTTCCATTAATCTGAGATCTACTAATCTGAGACACCATTTTTTTCTCTTTCTTAAAGCTCTGATCCATAAAGGAAATTAAATAAACACAGCTAGTTGTTCAATAAAAGAAAAAGATACCAAATGGAGCACAAATCAAATGACTGGATTTTCAGTATTTTAGGATCTAAATTTTGATTCATTTTGCTCATTTAACAGCAATGCCTTACAGCTGTAAGGTATTACAAAATATATACTCTAATGCACATTTTATCATGGGATCCTATATGAGCTTGTGACATAAGGTGGACCTTCCACAGATAGAAACACTGCCACTTAGGGTACTTAAGCCATTTTCCAAAGCATACAAAACTAGTACTAGTGTTGGCAATGTATTTTTCTCTCACCATGAGCCTTCCCAAAATTCCTAGTACCTGTTACAGATTATGAACATGGAGTCTTAATAAACAAATATAACCTCATTACAAAGAATCTCACTATAGCTTTGGTTAAGTTAAAATGAAAGTCAAATCATCTCACCATATGTCATAAAACAACTTTTTCTCTTATCACACAAATAGCCTAGTGATGGAACAGGGCGGACATCAATGATTCTGAAGTTTATATGACCACAAATGTCCTTAACGATGTCAATGTATTAATCCCTTGGTTTCGCACAGGGAAACCTGAGAGATTAGGCTGTACAGAGCCAATATTTCAAATATACCCTAGCTTTGACAAGGCTAAGTACAAAAGGAGAATCATTAAAGTTAATGTGAAGGAAAAACGATAAAACATTAATACTGAAATCCAGGTTATTAGAAATTATATTAATTGAATGCTAACAAAAAAATTAGGAAATCTTATTTTAATAGAGTAGCACTTCTCATTTAAATAACTGCATGCTAGTTCACATTTTTTTACTCTGATAAGATTATTTTATTTAACTCTCAAGACAGTTCTATGTGAACAGACAGTTATTATTTTCATTTAAAGCTAATTAAATAAGAATATAAATACCTTATGGGGAACACAGCTAATAAATGGTAGAGGTGAAATCTGCACCCAGATCTGTGTGACATCTGGTCCAAGTTTTTTACAACTATGCTATCCTATCTAGAGCTATTCGAAGTCATATTTCACAACTGGCACAATGCTTCAAACAAATAAGTGTTTATGAGGAAGATAAAAATTAATGGGCCTTGTGAATTAAAATTTGGTCACTTCAGAGCTGTAAGTGGAACCCACTCATCCAGCTTTTTAGAGTGCCCAAATTATCTGGTATTTCTCCATTCTAATGACTTAGCTATCCAACATGGTTCCCATGGATTCATCCACCATTTCTCTTAGAACACCTGCCTGGAGATTCCAGTGTAAGCTGTTTCACTATTGCTGTTGTAATTATTCTTAATTATAACTCGTGTTCCCTTAAGAGCAAGTAAACACAGAGTGCACATTTAGAGAAAAAGTCTGATAGCAATTTATAAATAAATTATCAACCAAATGTAGATTCATGTGTTTCTTTTCCTTCTGCACTGGCATTAATAAGTTTAGAATTCAGCAATATGCACGGTTCTGAGTTCACAATGATATTTGCACTTCGGGATAATTTATGGTGCCAAGAGTAACACATGCAACTTAGAACAGGAGTCATTATTAGCATGGTAAATTAAAATAGAATACTGACTGATGTCTTGTGTAAAATTAATGTGCCATTAACCTTACCTATACCAATCAAGTTATATTATGAAGGTCAACTACAAAAAAAGTTATCCATCTGGGGTACACAGCAGATGTACGTTAATCCTATGTTAATGTGGAATGTAGATGTTAAAAGGGAAAAGTCAACGAAACCAAAGATTAAAGCCCACGTTGAAATAAAAATCATACATTTGAGTGCAAAAGCTGTTTCACTACAGGAATCTCTAAACTACATCACCAAAGAGTTTTCCTATAATTGTCTTGAAATTTTTATCAAGTACTTTGGCCAGTGTTTCTTTCTCTAAGTAACAACTTTTTTTTTTTTTTGGTGAATACTGGAAGGTATCAAAACATGTTAAATTTGAAGGGTCAGAAGAGATAATTAAGTTCTACCTTTTCATTCTATATTTGAGGAAACAAAGATCTAAAGATACTAGAACAGGATTTAGGTCACAGACTAATTCTCACTCCAGAGTTATTTCCACTAGAGCTTGCTTGAATCTCATTTCAGCTACTTTCTCTTTGCTAAGGCAATTTCTCTTTTCTCTCTCAAATGCTGACAGACTGTATAAAATTAATTTAGTTTATAAATGAAAAATGCCTAACATAGATATTCATTGTGTTGGCCAAATCAGATCCTATTTGAGAAAAAGATTTCTCTCTCTGAAATGGAAGAGGAATGCTGTCTCTTGCCTGTATAACTACTCAGGTTCATTTGGGAGATGGGTGTCTGGGTGCTTCTCACACACAATAAACAACAGTATGTTTAAGAAGACATTTGGCTCTCATCAAGTTGGACAACAGGTAAAATTGGGCGAAGGAGTGTTGGAACAGTGATTATACTATTTAAAATTCTATACAAGCCTCTCTGAATGACTGTAGCCTCTTTTGGTCCACATACATTATATCGTTGGACACAACTGTGGTTCCATTCCTGCCCTTGGCATAGGAAGAGGGGGCCAATGCTTCGTCAGTCTATCTGGGCAACTACAGTCAGCTTTGAACCACGCTGTTTAGTTTGCTGCCCATACCCTGCAGCTTCATTCCTGGCCCAGGCAGAGGAAGAAGGGGCATGGAGCTTCATCAGTCTCTCCAGGCAATTGCAGACAGTCATGGCCTGCACAGCTTGGATTACTGCACATGGCTGTGGCTCTGTCCCTACACATGGCAGGGGAGAAAGTTAGGGAAACTTCATCAGGTCCTGGGGCAATGTGGGAAGCTTCAGCCTCCATGGCTTACATCCTCGACTTGTACTCCACAATCAGCAACAGGGAAAGGGCAAGAAAAAGATGGAAAAAAAAAAAAAAAAACTGAAAAAATTCAGATTGGCTAAACAAGAACCACTATAAAGTTTCAAATTAAGTTTAACCAATTGTCAAAGAGGGGCTATAGTACAAAGCCAATGAAATAGAAAGCTCTAGACTAAAACAGAACGTAAGCCCAGAATAAATACATTGAGTAAACCAGATGCTGAGACATGAACAAAAAATTACAATTCATACCAAGAACAGGAAGTTATGGCCCAGTCAAAGGAACAAATGAAGCCTACAGATGATATAAAAGAGCTGAGTCAACTAATCATAGATGTTCGAGCAAATCTGCTTAATAAATTCAATGAGGTGGCTAAAGAGATTAAGGATATTAAGAACACAGTGCCTGAGCACAAAGAAAAATTTAAAAGTATATATAGAAAAGTAGCAGATCTTATGGGAATGAAAGTCACAAATGAAAATAAAAAATATACTGGAGGCATAAACAGCAGATTTAAAGAGGCAGAAGAAAGGATTAGTGAGCTTGAAGACAGGGCCTCTGAAAACAAACATGTAAAAGATCAGATAAAGAAAAGAATGAGGAAAAAATTGAACAGGGTCCCAGGGAACTAAGTGATGGCAAGAAACGTTCAAACACATGTGTCACGGATGTCCCAGAAGAAACGGGAAAAGGGGCAAAAGGAATATTGGAGGAAATAATGGTAGAAAAATCCCCAATCCTATTGAAGGACATAGATATCGGTGTCTAAGGAGCACAACATACTTCCATCCAAAAAACTGTGAAGAGATCTACTTCAAGACACATACTAATTAGAATGTCAAATACAAAAGATAAAGAGAGAATCCTGGTAGCAGTAAGAGAAAAGTGATTCATCACATACAAGGGACATCCAATAAGATTAAGTGCTGATTTCTCATCAGAAACCATGGTGGCAAGAAGGCAGTGGTATGATATATTTAAGATACTAAAAGAGAAAATCTTCCCAAGAATCTTATGTCCAGCAAGATTGTCTTTTAAAAATGAGGACAAGTTTACAATATTCACAAATAAAGAGAAACTGAGAGAGTTTGTAACCAAGAGACTAGGTTTGCAGGAAATAATACAGGGAGTGCTACAGTCTGAAAAGAAAAGAAGTAAAAACTGCCTTTACAGTAATAACATTGAATGTTAAAGGATTAAACTCCCCAATCAAAAGACAGACTGGCAGAATGGATAAGAAAATATGAGCCATCTATATGCTGTCTACAAGAGATTCACCTTATACCCAAGGAAACAAATAGACTGAAAGTGAAAGGCTGGAAAAATATTCCATGCATGCAGTAACCAAAAAAAAAAAAGCTGAATGAAAAAGATTTTAAAGGCAAAGCTGGGGAAGCAGATGTGGCTCAAGTGATTGGGCTCCTGTCTACCATGAGAGGTTCAGGGTTCAATTCCTGGGGCCTCCTGGTGAAAAGCAAACTGGCCCACATGGCAAGCTGCCCCACACAGAGAGCTGGCCCACAAAGAGTGCTAGCCCATGTAGTGTGCTGGCCCATGTGGAGTGCTGGCCCGCACAGAGAGCTGGCACAGCAAGATGATGCAACAAAAAGAGACACAGAAGAGAGACGATTAGAGACGCAGCAGATCAGGGAGCTGAGGTGGCACAAGAGATTAGATTGAGCAGCCTCTCCCTACTCCAGAGGGTCCCAGGATCAGTTCCCGGTGACACCTAAAGAGAAGACAAGCAGACACAGAAGAACACAGAGAGCAGACAGTGAGCAAAAAACAATGGGGGGTGTGTGTGGGGGAGAGAAATAAATAAATAAATCTTTTTTTAAAAAAAAAAGCGAAGTTGGAGGGAGTGGATGTAGCTCAAGCAGTTGAGTGCCCACCTGGTGCCTCCTAAAGAAGACAAACAAACAATGAGCAGGCAACAAGCAGGCATCAAGCAAAAACAATGAGCAACAATGAGCAGAAAATGAGCAAAAACAACAAGCAAGACAACAAGCAAACTACCTGCAGACAATGAGCAAAACAAACAAACAGGGAGCAGATAGAGCTCAAAGCAGTTGAGCAACCGTATCACACATGGGAGGTCCTGGGTTCAGTTCCCAGTGCCTCCTAAAGAAAAAACAAACAGACAACAAGCAGACAAGAAAAAAAAAAAAAGAGCAGAAAACGAGCACAAATAACCAGCAAAAAAAAAAATGAGCAAAGAGAAGAGAGAGCCAATTTGAGGGGGAGAGGGGAAGCAAAGCTGTAATTGGAGACAAGGAAGGATATTATATATTAATAAAGGGGGCAATTCACAAGGAGGAAATAATAGCCATAAATGTTTATGCATCTAACTAGGATACCCCAAATTACATGAGGTAAACACTGTCAAAACTGAAGGGAGAAATAAATGTCTGTACAATAATAGTTGGAAACTTCAATACACCACTCTCAGGACCAGATAGACTATCTGGGCAGAGGATCAATAAAGAAACAGAGAACTGAATAATATGATAAATGAACTAAACATAATAGACATATATAGAACATCGGACCCAAAACAGCAGGATATACATTCTTCTCATTCTATCTTTCTGCAGGATAGGCCATATGTTTGGTCACAAAATAGATCTCAATAAATTTAAAAAGGCTGAAATTATACAAAGCACAAATTATCTGATTATTAAGGAATCAATCTGGAAATCATCAACAGCCAGTAAAAGAGAAAATTTACATATATATGAAGATAAAACAATACACAAATAATCAGTGGGTCAAAGAAGAGACTGCAAGAGAAATCAATAAATATCTTGAGACAAATGAAAATGAGAACACAAAATATCAGAACCTAAGGGATGCAGTGAAGGCAGTGCTGTGAGGGAAATTTATAGCCCTCAATGCTAGCATTAAAAAAAAAGAGCTAAAATCAATGACCTAACTACACAGCTGAAGGTACTAGAAAAAGAACAGCAAACTATTCCCAAAGCAAGCAGAAGGAATGAAATAACAAAAATCAGAACAGAAATAATGAAGTTAGAACAACAACAACAAAAAAAAAAATAGAGAATTAACAAAACCAAAAGTTGTTTCTTTCAAGAAGATTAACAAAATTGCTAGACAGACAAAAAAAAAAAAAGAGAGAAGATGCAAATAAACAAAATCAGAAATGAAAATGGAGACATTGCTACTGACCTCAAAGAAATAAAAGAGTTCATAAGAGGATACTAAGAACAACTGTATGCCAACAAACTAGACAACGTAGATGAAATGGAAAAATTCCTAGGAACATACAAACAACCTATACTGATCTTAGAAGAAATAGAAGACCTCAAATAAACCAATCACAAGTAAAGAGACTGAACTAGTCATCAAACAACTCCCCAAAATGAAAAGCCCAGGACCAGAAGGCTTCACAGGTGAATTCTACCAAGCATTCAAAGAAGATTAAATACCAGTCTTACTTAAACTCTTCCAAAATATTGAACGGGAAGGAATGCTACCAAACTCATTCTATGAATCCAATATTGCCCTAATACTAAAGCCAGATAAAGATATTACAAAAAAAGAAAGTTACAGACCCATTTCCCTAATGAATACAGATGCAAAAATCCTCAACAAAACTCGCTAATCAAATACAACAACAAATTAAAACAATTATTCATCATGATCAAGTGGGTTTTATCCCAGGCATGCAAAGGTGGTCCAACACAAGAAAATTAATCAGCATAATATACCATATTAAAAAAAAAAAAAAAAAAGAAATCACATAATCATCTCGATTGATGCAGAAAAGGCATTTGACAAAATACAGCATCCTTTCTTGATAAAACACTCCAAAAGACAGGAATGAAGGATACCTTCTCAACATGATAAAGGGCATATAATAAAACCCTGCATCTAACATTGTGTACTCATGGTGAAAGACTGAAAGCTTTCCCGTTGAGATCGGATATATGACATGGATGGCCACTCTCACTGTTGTTGTTCAATATAGTGCTACAAGTTCTAGCTAGAGCAATAAAGAAAGAAAAATAAATAAAGGGATCCAAACTGAAAAGGAAGAAGTAAAACTTTCACTATTCGCAGAAGATATGATCCTATACCTAGAAATCCTGATAAGTCTGCAATAATGCTACTTGAGGTAATAAATGAGATCAGCGGAGTGGCAGGATACAAGATTTTTTGCAAAAAATCAGTAGTGGTTCTATACAGTAGTAATGAGCAATCTGAGGTGGAAATCAGGGAAAAAAATTCCATTTAAAATTGATCTAAAAGAATCAAATATTTAGGAATAAACCTAACCAAGGATGTAAAACACTTATATTCAGAAAACTACAATACATTGCTAAAAGAAATCAAAGAAGACCTAAATAAATTAGAGAATATTTTGTGTTCATGGATTAGAAGAATAAACATTAAGATTTCAATTCTACCCAAATTGATATATAGATTCATTGTAATCCCAATAAAAATCCCATTAGCATTTTTTTTTAAGAAATGGAAAACCCAATTGTCAAATTTATTTGGAAGGTAAGGGGACCTGAATAGCCAGAAACATCTTAAAAAGGAAGAACAAAGTTGGTGGACTCTAACTTCTGAACTTTAAATCATATTAATTTGCTACATTATAAAAACAGCATGGTACTGGCATAAAGATAGACATATAGATAAAGGGAACCGAATTGATGGTTCAGAAACAGCCCCCCAAGACCACCCAACTGGGGCAGAACAGTGTATTCAACAAATGATGATGGGAGAACTGGATATCCATATTCAAAATAAACAGGATCTGTATCTCACACCTTATACAAAAATTACCTCAAAATAGATCAAAGACATAAACATAAAAGCTAGAACCATAAAACACCTAGAAGAAAATGTAGGGAAATCCCTTCAAGAACTAGTGGTAGGTGATGGTTTCTTAAACCTTACAGAGAAAGCACAAGCAACAAGAGAAAAAATGGATAAAGGGGACCTCCTTAAACTTAAATATCTTTGTGTTTCAAAGAACTTTGTCAAGAAGATGAAAGGGCAGCCCATTCCATGGAAGAAAATATTTGGAAACCACATATCCGATAAGGGTTTGATTTCCATGCTATATAAAGAGATCATACAACTCAACAATAAAAGAGCAAGCAATCCAATTTAAAAATAGCCAAAAGATTCAGACATTTCTCCCAAAAGGAAATACAAATGGTGAAAAAGTGCATGAAAAAAATGTTCATTATCACTCGCTATTAGGGAAATGCAAATCAAAACTACAATGAGCTATTACCTCACATCTCACAGAACTGTCATTGTTAAAAATAAATAAAATAAAAGGGAAGGGAAGGAGGGAGGGTAGGAAGGGAATGGAAGGGAGAAGAGAGGAGGGGAGGGAGGGAGGAAGGAAAACAAGTGCGGGAGAGGATGTGGAGAAATTGCAACACTCCTCCATTCTTGGAAGGAATGTAGAATGGTGCAGCCTCTGTGGAAAACAGTTTGACAGTTCCTCAGGAAGCTAAATATAGAACTGCTGTATGTTCTGGCATTCCCTCTACTAGGAGTATCCAGAAGAACTGAAAACAGTGATGCCAACAGCCATTTGCACACCGATGTTCATGGCACCATTATTCACAATTACCAAAAGACAGAAACAACCCAAATGTCCAAAAACTAATGAAGAGATAAAAAAAAAAAAGTGATATATACATATGCTGGAATACTATCATATGATGGACACCTATAACATGGATGAAATTTAAGGACTTTATGCTGAATGAAATAAGCCAGACACAAAAGGACAATTATTGTATGGTCTCACTAATATGAACTAAATTTGAAGAATAAATGCAGTGAGTTAAACCTAGAGTATAGGTTACTAGGAGATAGAATGAGGGGTAAGAAGGAATACTGAGCTTAATGTATGCAGAATAATTAAACAGCTTGACTAAAAGTGTGGAAATTTATAAAGTTGATGGTAACATATTGTAGTGAATATATCTAATATGGCTAGTTTATAAATGGAATTGTGGCCGAAAGGGATAATTTAGGGAAATAAATGTCATTTGAAAGAAAGAGAATAATCTAGGGACTGAATAATATAGTCAACCCTGAGGTGGATGAGGATTGTGGTCAATAGTACAAATACAAGAATGTTCTTTTATGAACTAGAACAAATGTACACCACTATTACAAGGTGGTATTGTAATAGTGCATGGGAAAAATACAATTAATGTAACTTATGGACTAAAGTTAAGAGCAATATTGTGATAGTCTTATGTCAATATCAAAGAAGGTACTATAACAATATATAATATATTATATAACAATAAAAGGGAAGTATTTTTTTTTCTTTTAAGAAAAATGTGCAAAAATTTACTGAGACAATGACTGTCCAACTCTGTGATGAAAGTTAGAGCCCCTAAGTATACACTTTGGAAAGATTATCCAAGGCATGAGACTGTATAACACAGTAAACCATGGGGTGGAAGGTGGACTGTGGTTAACAATACAAATATGAGAGTGTTCTCTCATGAGCTATATCAAATGTACAATATCAATACGTGGTGTTAATAACAGGGGGTGTATGGAAAAAATATACCAAATGTAAGCTATGGACCATAGTTAGTGGTAATAGCCTGGTGATGTTCTTTCATAATCTATAACAAATGTTCCACAACAAAGTAAGGTGTTGGTGGAGGGATGATGAATGGGAATTCTGCACATCATGCATGATTGTTTTGTAAGCTCACAACTTCTCTAACAAAAAATATATAAATTTTAAAGAGATCCTATTTGAGATATGACTTCAAAATTTAAATATTATAAAATTAATTTTTATTGTTAATATAAATGAGGGGCTTGAATAACTGAACTTGAATTCTCTTTAAAGAAGCCTCATGTGTGTGAACTTTAAAAAATATAAGTTTCAGACCACATAAAATGTAGTTTCTAAGCACGTATCACCCAACCTACTGGCTATCATTCCTGAATATCTCTAGGCCTCAATTTTCAGATGCCTACAATTATAACAATAATACTTACTTTATATGATATTTGTGGATATTAAATATGTACATAAAATATTTGGGGCAATGCTTGAAGCTAATTATATATTTGCTATATTAATTATTAATTTTCCTTCCACTTAATTTTGAATCATCCCTCTTCTTTTTGAATAGGTGTAATTAAATTGCAAACTTCTAAACAGTACTAACAGAAAAGGGCAAGTATGTATTTACAAAATAATTTTATTACAATGGAGAATTACTTAACTGGCATCACCATTATGTAAGCATATGGACAATTTAAAGACAAAAAGAAAGGTAAATCTGTACATTGAGATGTCACCACACACCCAAAAGCATTCACAATTAAAATATGGCATCTGGGGCTCCTACACATCTGTATAAATCTTAAAAATATATTTTTAAAAAGCTACCTTATAGATAAGAAAATTACTAATAATGTGTATTTCCAGGAATATTATAAACCCTATTCTATAGTGTATATTGAGTATATAGTGAAGGACCCATTTATACAATAACTTAATACATTCAAATGATGGGCTTTAACGTATAGAATCCCTCCACCTAATAGTAGCATTCAAATTAGTTTTCACTTAAATCTAGAGAAAGATGAAACAATAGGGAAAATTAAGTAAAAAGACTAAGTGTTATGGATTAAGTCCTATACGTCATATCAAAGTTATTTCAGTACTTGTGATGCAAAAGTAAGATAACACTCTGAAACAGTGTTAGTCTTCTCAGTAAAAAGGAATGCCAGCTCCCTGGGACACAGATGCTGAGTGCTAGCACATCGGTAATTTTAAAGAAATTACTAGCATGCTGTGTTTGGTTTACTGTCTCCCACCTTGAATTTTACAAATTGTATCAAAGCATGGAGTGTAACAGCTCCGATGTCTTTCACAGCAGCTGCACTGTTGAGAAAAATTGACAGATTAACTAGAAGAAGCCTCCAAAGTCACTGTAAGCCATGACTGCCCATTAGAACTGAATTGCAGGCCAAAGACTACCATGTAAAGGAATGCCGTGAACACGTGAGGATGATAATTGCTTCAGGATCTGTGTCTGAGATGGACAGGCACAGTTCAGGAATGATGACCTGTAAAATTTTACTTAACTCATCACTTTGGATTAGGCGAAAGATATGGAATTGAAGTGTCCACTGATTTTTCTGGGTATTTTGTTTATTATTCTGATGAGTCCCCTGATTACCAGCTTCAGCTAAAAAAAAATAAACCAAACTACACTTAACTTCCATGTCCTGACATAAATTAATGCTGTTAAGCTAAATGAAACTTAAAATGCTTCAGAAACAAGTACCACTGTTAAGTGAATTCATGTATGCAAACTTGTCTTCTTTATGATAATCCATCAAGGGCGGGATTCAGAAGGCAGAGTAACACCTCTCATTTGCACAGAAACATACCATGTGCTTCAGAAATATTTGCCATATGGTCCACACAACCATACTGAAGAAACAGACAGGACTGAGATTATGATACCTATTGGAGAGATGAGTAACCTAGAGGTCTGAAGAGTTTAAATGTGTGCCTAAGGGTAGAGTTAATTAGGAGGGTGATGGTGTGGGTGAATATGGGGTAAAGGGAAGGCATAAGGGAAGGGGTAAATAGGTCCTGAAAAAGAAATGAGAGGAAGATTTGCATTGGGTCACCCTCAAATTAATTCACATTTTTTTTCTTTTTATGAGCTACATATTTTAAAAGTTTGCATCAATATGCAATTCAAAGATAGGCCTTTCAAAGGGCAAGTGCAATGTGCACATTACTGGAAAGAAGTGCTATGGTATGCAATGTTGTATGCTGTATAGAAAAAACAGATGAAAATACCTCTATCTTGTAGCAGTGCTATATGAAAAGGGTTGTCAGAACATCCATTATAAGGCCTACTTTTGAAGTGTTTATTACAACTATTTAAAATATTGGGAATCTACAGTTTGAGAAATAGTCACTGCACCTGGGTCAAATAACTTTTTCTCCAATCATTTCTTTTAGCATAATTTGAGCTTCTGCAATTTTTAAAAATAAGATAAATAAGTAGGATAAAATGCCTCAAATATATCTGGACATGATATGTCTTAAATTCAAAACCAATATTTTACTGTCAAGCAGATGGCTTAAAACATAGAGAGCACAGAATAAAACACTAAATACTATTTAACTCAAAGCCATATGCCAGAGTGTTTAATATCTACTCATTGGCAAGTCACCAAATATTATACTATTTTCGTTCATTGATTTGTTACTTTCATCTTTAACATCATAAAATCATGATGTAAAAAAAGAAAACTGCAAATCATGTTAAAAAGTTAATCTACATCTTCAAAATCAAATGTAATAGAAGGATGAGAGATGTGAAAGGTAAGATCTTTTCAATGTATTCCAGAGAAACACATAACCAAATAATGCAAATAGGTAGTAGAAGACTCAAGTTAAACAGGTTTTGGCTGTGATATATGGAACTATATTTAAGATGTTCTTGAAAATATATGCTCTTGCAATTAAGAAACATTTTTAAATGTTAAGTATATGTTCAAAGCATTCAGATTTTTAAATATGTTAAATATTTTGACATTATTTTTTGAAAAAAAATTAATAAAAGTTTGTCTCAGATAATGATAAAATAACCCATAGTTTGCAGATGGGGACTCCGGAGTCACACAGATTAAAGGACCTCCCCCTCCCCCCACTCTGTGCTCAAAACTTTCAATTCCAGAGCTTTAGTCCAAGCCTTCTGATTCTAAATCCACAAATGTTTCTACTACATAACAAACCTCCTCATTGGCTAAAAATTGTGTTCCAACATTCTCTAGTTCTCTATTTTAGGAGCATTGTTTTTTAAAATTCTCATTATGAAAGGCATATATTTTTGAAACAAAAATTTGGAAATAGGAAAAAAAGCATGAAAAAGAAAACAAAAATTATATACTTCTACTGCTAAAAAGAATGCTAACATTTTTATATTTACCTGTAGTGGACACCTGTTGATTTTGCCTCCCAAACATGCATCCATACACCTTTAGATAACAGGACCTCACTTTCCATCCCAAAACTATTATCAATACACATTGCATGAGTACAAAAGGACTGTCTCTGTAAAGGTCCCCACCTTCTCCCAGAAAAGAGGCAAAAAGTACCCAGTTAGTCCAATTGGCAACTTTCTCAACTAGGAGTTTCCATTTCAAGAGAAGTTATTTATTCCAGGGCAAATAAAAAAGCAACGAAAACCAAATAAAATGTTTGGACAGGATTCATCCCCAATGACACTGAATGGCCTTTAAATTAGCAGAAGCAATCTTCCTCCTGTGCTTTCCAAAACCACCTTTTTCATCAATTCTGTGATTAACCCATACAATTCCAATAAACTTCCTTAGTTTTGTATGTGTATTTTTGGTTAAATTACAAGTTACAATGTCAGTTTCTGTAGCATACAAAGAATCTTACTGATAAAATTATAACTCTTGGCCAGGAGCAATAGATTTGGATAAATTTACCCAATATCACCTGATCCCCAACTTTCTCTACTCACAATTCAAATTCAGCAACCAAATATATTTGAAATGTATTTGCATAACAAGGGATACTTGTATTCTTCCATGATTTTGTAAGATAAATAGATAATGGATGGATGAATGGATGGACGGACGGACAGATAGATAGATAGATAGATAGATAATGGTTGGATGGAAGGATAGGAAGATAGAAAGATAGAAAGATAGATGATAGATGAGATGGATGACAGAGAAAGGGAGAGAGAGAGAGAGATGAATGTATGATAATTTTTTATGAAGCGAAGGCATTACTATAGAACCTATTGTTTGGGCCTGCTTTTTTTTTTTTTAACTCATGAAATACTCATTTAATACATTCCTCAATTAGGTGGATTTCAATTTTTCTTCATTGAAAACTCTTAGGACAGAGGGTCTATAATCTTAAGCTACACGTTGGGAGTAAAAGTTTCTTCACATCTTCTCCAACAATGGGCTTTAAATTTTTTCTGAACACTTGCCAATTTGATACTTGAAAAACAACAACCTAAATACATAATTCTTTGGTTAATAGTAAAGCTGTATATTTTAGGGGCTATATGTATTTCTTAAGTTTTGCAAAAAGTTTTCTCTCTTAATAACCTTGTTTAGAGTCTTTTTTGTTTTTTTGAATTTTTAAATTTATGTATGGTATACATAGTATATATGGATGAATAGATATTTCATTTTACTGTTCCTTTTAAAAATAAAAAGGCTTTTCTGCCCCCAAATCTATTTGATTTCATTGGATATATGATGAGATAATGATTTACCTTCCCTTCTCACCCATTATTTTTTCATATTTATGTAATCCATAAATGCACAGCTTGACCAAAAGACCAACTTTGAAATGCACTCATTTCTAATATGTCTTTGGGTTGGTTTCTTGACCTTTTAATTTTTTAAGTTAGTTAATATTATACGAGCCTCATTTTTTAAAATTTTGTAGATAGTTTCAAAATTCTTTTGGCTAGTCCTGGGTATTGTTCCTCCAAATGAGATTTAGAACCATAATGCATGTGTATGTGTAGGTGAATGACTATGTATGAATACATATTTATGTTTGTGAATATAAATGAGCAACAGAATTCTGTATAATACTGTAATCTTCCCATTTTATTTAAACTTCCTGTTCCTTGGCAAATCATTATGGTTTTCTTCACATTGACATTGTGCATTTCTTCCTAAGTAACTGCCTATAGATTTCATATACTATACTTATCTTATTGAGAAAAGGATATTTTTCTTTTTCTTTTTTATTTAGATGCAGGAAAAACAAAATTACATAGAAATAATATATATTTAAAAGTAGCTGTTATAAATTAAACATAACTCCAGTTTAGTTTTTGACCTCATGGAAATACATAAGGGTGCTATCATACTTCTTATAAGCAGAAATAATTACATTTCCATTCCAAAATTTACACTTATCCCATTTTTTATCCCTTTCTAGATCAGCAAGTGTTTCAAGAATTATGAGTTAAAAAAAGTAGTGCCTGTGAGCAATCTTTACATTTCTTTTTGGAATTTGACAGAAATGCGTAAAATGCTTTACGATTTTGATCATATGAAATATCGATCTATTCCTAGGTTGCAAATTATTTTTGTTGTTTTATAATGTTTTCCAATCAGCAATGAATGGGATCAGAAATATATAGTTGGGTGGGATTGTATTTGTATGTCCTTAGTCTATCAGAGCTTTCAAAATCAGCACCAACCACCCCGTTGTCCCCAATAGCAGTAATAATATTTGAATATGTCAGACTCTTGCAAGTGTTTTCAGATTATGCTGCTTCATAAAGTATATTCACCAATTTTCCTCCATTTTTGAGCTTTGGAAAAGTTTTGTTGCATAAAATAATTCAATTATTATTCATTTGAAATTTTCAGATATACCTTAACTTGATAATTGGTATTATTAAAATAAATCAAGCATTACTCTTCACATTTTTGTGCTCTTCTGTATTGATATGATTCCTTTATAATTACTAAATTGGTGTGTTTTCCTTGTTTTTTTTTCCTTAATGAGTTTTTTGATCAGTTTATGTGTATTTGTTTTATTATAAGAAGCAATTCTTCAATTTATCTATTGTTCCTGTTTTTCATATATTAATGATTTTCTCTGTTTTACTTCTTTTCATAGCTTTAATTTGTTATTTCTTTTCTAACTTTTCAAGTTGAATTTTAGTTCACTTTATTTTCATTATCTTAAATGATAAAAGTTTATTTAAGGCTACATATTTGCCTGTAGGTACAATTTTGTTGGTTTTGATGTGTTATACTGTTATTTTGTTCTATTCCTAGAGTAGAAAATTCTAATTTTTAATGTTAGTTCCTATATCAACAACCATTATACACACATAAACTCAGGTAAGCACACACACATACACACACAAACACAAAAAGAGCCAATCAAAAAACCCAGAAAGTCCTAAAATAAGTGGCTATGTGAAAATACAGGCTCCTCCAAAAGTTCCTCCAATATTTGAAAAAAAAATAATTTATTTTCATATTGTTCTTTGTACGCACAATATGATTTGTACTACAATCCATAAATATTCCAGAAAGCACCATTTTTATTGTTTGAGAGAACTAAACCCTTTGGGTCACATCAGTTTGCACATTGAAAACCACAAGCACTACATAAACATATTTCAATATTCGTAGGGACTGATTTCCTCCTTGTTCATTTAGAAGCAGAGTTTTCTGGAGATCTTTGTGACAAACTGGCTCATGTCTAATAGGTTTCTATCACTCAGAATACCTAGGTTATAGGCCAGTATCAACATCAAAATTAGTGTCTTAATACAATTTGTTTTTATCCATGCTCTATATCCAATATTGGTTAGTACCATCTGCTAAACAGTTATTCAGGGTGGTGAAAAATATTTAATATCAATAACTATTGCCAACATCTCCACCACAGTGGGAATAGATGTGGAAAATCACGAACTGCCTTTTAAAGCTTCTGCCCAGTCATTATTCAAGTCACTTCTATTCTGATTCCATTGGTCACTGCAAAATGCTTGGCCTGCGTTTGGGGATGTGAAACCCTTCCATGTTTCCAGGAAGGGATGAGAACCAGGATATTTATGAACAACTCTAAAGCAACCAGAGTTCATCCCTTATTTTTCACCTTTATCTTTGGAAAAAATTGTGTTTTCTCATGCTACAACGAATCCCTCTTTTTACTTTTCTTAATTATTTTTCATTCGTCATTTAATGAATATTTATTAAGTGCTTTATAATATACCAGATACAAATCCTTGATTAACAATCCTCCCAGTTCTATAACTCAGGAAACCATCTAAAGATTATCTGAAAAGTTCTGTAACCTTTAAATGAAGGGCAAAGAGCTTTAAGAAAGAAATATAATTGCTTTAAAAACATATTTTTATTCAACTATTTTCAATACAAGTAATTTCCAGGAATTACCTAACCATGAAGTCTTCCAAAGTGTTGTATAAGGGTGTAAGGCTTTCCTGACATAATGAGCTAGCTGTATAGACAGCTGGTTAAATGCATCCTACTAAGGACCTTTAGCATGCTTGAGAACTGAGGAAAACCTATCAAAATGCTTTTCCTGCTGAGTGACCAAGGGGAGCTTCAGTCATTTGTTCTTACAGGTGCACAGCTGCACTCTCTGTGAAGACTATTTCAAGTAACAGTCTATGCACTACTTTAACTTCAGATGATAAAAAGCAGATTGGCAAAGAGTCATTAAGAGATTCAATAGAATGAAAACCCAACAGTTACATTGTCAGTGAAAAGCCTCTTTTTGCCTCTTGTCAAATATGTCCCTGTTTGATATATTTTTTAAGTGGCTCCAAGAAAATAATGAAGCAAATTAAAATCAATATAAAATTACAAATCAAAATACTATTCCTGGTTTGACAGAAAGACAGAGGCAAGAGTATTTCAAATCAAGGGGAAAAATCCATCACCAACTCAATCTGTAGTGCCTTTGCTTTCTGAAGAGACTATGACTCATTTCTGCTATTGCTAGGCAGGACAGGTTGAATCAGGAATGGGGAAACAGACTTCAATTAGAAATTCACTGAAATTTGTCAGATCCAATAAGACATTAATGTTATTTCAAGGGGAAATGGTAGGTGCATTTTTTATTCAGTCTGCCTCTCCGAATTTTCATTCCAGGCTCAATTCCTTAGCTGTTATTTTTCATTCTTTAAAAAGAAAAAGAAAAAAAAAATGTGTGAAAAGCAAGAGGATAAAGTCAAGGGAGACGTTTTGTTTATAAATCAAATGAGAAAATTTCAAAACACATCTATTGCTTTGAAAGACTGGTTGAACAGCTATCATTTGAGAGTTAACCAGATCTGCGCACTCAAGCACTTGCAGTAAGAACATTTTAAGTATTCAATTGCAACCCTTTCATTTCTGTGGGATAATAATAGAAAACAAGTAGAAGCAGAGAAAGAGTAAGCAGTCCCAAATAACCCAGGGTTAAAGGCTTTCATATCCATAGACAATCATGCTACATTTAGTTAAAATATTAAAGGACACCTCAAGTCTCATAGGTACCTAATACACCACTGGGATACAAGATAATCTCTTTTTTTAAAAGAGTAAGTGGTGGTGTATGTATTAGGTCAAAAATTATCTACAGCAGTCGGCATAAAGCCAAAATTAAGAACAGTAAGTAGGATGAGGCAGAATGTGCTGTGTGAATAGGTGGTAATGTTGACCCTTATGCTATAAATGCCTCTCCATAGCTTCTTAAATCATTGAGGATATTACTGTTCGGAAAGGTGAATGACAGACATTCTACAATATGATAGAAACTAAAGAAAATCTACCTTGTATAATATGTATAGACTAAGAAAAAAGTTCTCATGTAGTTCCCATTGTTTCAGAGTACAGTCATAGTCAAATGTTGAGACTTAGGTCACCAAGGCTATTTTCTTTGTTTTATGGAAGAGAAAACTGAACAATAGGAACCTTACTAAAGGCACACAGTAAATAAGCAGAAGTCAGGGGCTAAAGGCAAGTGATTTCACTCTTGCTCCGGCACTCTTCCTATATCACAAAGTCTCAACCAAAATAACATATCTTTACCCATCTGTACATTTAGCTTCAACAACTCTAACATTTAGGAAATCTTGAAGTATTTTACTGGACCCTGATAAAAAGTCAATTTGTATCTATTTTACCTGAACAACTGAAATAAGTTAGCATAAAATTAGTTGCATGAATGTACATGATATACTACAAAGTGTTTAATAAAAATAAGATTTTACTATTGTCATTTCAACTATTTTACAAATAGGCATGATTTATGTAAGTGTAGAAAAACAATATATGAATGCAAGCATGCAGCTTGATATGGTTCTGAGACCAGCTGATATGGAAAACAGTAGTTTCTTTTTTATTTCTCTTTGACTCTATATACCCAATAGACTTAGCTTGTTGAGTCCACAGTAGGATTTTTAGAAATGTGAATTAGTTGCCAATATTAACAAATTGAAGAAGTTAAAAAAAATCCAAAATTCCATTTTCTTTTGATATAAGACCTGCCATCACTGGGACTACATTCTGAAATGGCACCAATTACATTAGACATATAGAAAACAAATAGCAAAATGGAAGAAGGAAATCCTACCTTATTAATCATTACATTGAATTTAAATAGATTAGATATTGAATTTAAAATGCAGAGATAAGAAGAATGGATAAAAACATGATTCAAATATATGCTGTCTTTAAGAGACACATTTTAGGTTCAAAGTCACAAATGTGTCACAAGTAAAAGAATGGAAAAGATATACCAGGCAAACAGTAACCAAATGAGAGCTGGAGTGGCTATTCTAACATTAGACAAAATAGACTTTAAAGCCTAAAATGTTACTGGAGATAAAGGGAAATATTCTAATAATAAAAGGGGGCCAAAATATCTCAGTAAAGTATAATTATAAGCATTTGTGAACCTAACAACCAAGCCCCAAAACACTTGAAATAAAATTAGTTGGAATAGAAAGAAGAAATACACTATCACTAGTCAACAATATTTGGAGATTTCAATACCACACTCTCCATAATGGATAGAAAATTAGAAGATCACCAAGAAAATAGAAGACATGAACAACACTGCAAACAAACTAAACCTAACATACATCTATAGAACACTTGAATTAGTTTCCTTGGCTGCTTATTTTTTGGTATTTGCAGTGGCAACGCCCCACTCTCCTGGTACCATAATTTGTTTTTGTTTCCTTGGCTGCTCAAGCAAATACAATGCAATGGTTTGGCTTAAACAATTAGGAATTAGCTCATGGTTTAGAGGATAGGAAACAGTCCAAATCAAGGGGCTATAAAGGCAATGCTTTCTCCCTAAAGACTGTCATTCTGGGACTGGCTGCCAGTAGTCTTTGTTCCTGGGCTACTTTGTCACATGGCAATGTGCATGACGACCTCTTCTGGCTTCTTCCTTCTCTTCCCAGTTCCACTGACCTTTAGCTTCTTGCTTTCCATGGCTTTCTCTCTCTCTCTGTCTGAATTTCATTCTGCTTATAAAGAACTCTAGTCAAAGGATTAAGACCCATCCTGATGGAGGTGGGCCGCACCTTAACCTACATAACTTCAACAAAAGGTCCTACTTGCAATGGGTTCACACCCACATTCGTGGATTAAGTTTAAGAACATGCTACCTGGTGCACATAGCTTCAAACCACCATAACACTCTACTCAACAGCAGCAGAATATACATTCTTCCAAGCGCATATGTATACATTTTCATGATAGACCATACATGAGGCCAGAAAACAAGTCTCAAAAATTTAAAAGAATTGAAATCATATATTTATTCTCTAACCACAATGGAATGAAATTTGGAATCAATACCAGAAAAAAAGGGGAAATTTGCAAATATGTGAAAATTAAACTACACAGAACGGTCCCAAGAAAGCAATCAAATGGAAATTAAACATGCACTGAAATAAATGAAAGTGTATACACAATATATCAAAAATTTTGGGAAGAAGCTAAAGCAGTGCTTAGAGGGAAATTTATAGCTGTAAATATCTAAATTAAAAGAGAAGAAAGACCTCAATCCAAGAAGCTAATCTTCCATGTTAAGATATTGGGAAAAAAAGAGCAAAGCAAACCCAAAGCTAGAAGGAGGAAGGAAATAATAAAATTGGAGTGGAAATAAATGAAATAGAGAATAGAAAACCGATAGAGAAAAATCAATGAAACCAAAGGCTTATTGAAAAGATTAACAAATTTAACAACCTTGAGCTAGTCTGGCCAAGAAAAACATGAAGACTCAAATTACTAAAATCAAAATGAAAGAAGGGACATTACAGGCAACCTTAAAGAAAATAACAGGATTATAATGGAATACTATGAACAATTCTATGCCAACAAATTTGATAATTTAGATAAAAAGGACAATTACTGGAAAGACATAAACTATAAAAATGGACTCAAGAAGTAGTAGAAAATTTCATTAGAGCTGAAACAGATAAAAATATTGAATAAGCAATCAAGAAACTTACCAGAAAAAAAGGCCAAAACCAGAAGGCTTCCCTGGTAAACTCCCTGCTGTTTAAAGAACTTTTCCAAAAAACAGAAGGGGTGGGAACACTTCCAAAATCATTCTATGTGATCAGTATTACCCTAACAGCAAAACCAGACAAAGGAATCACAAGGAAAAACAAAACAAAACAAAACAAAACAAAACTACAGCTCAAAACCTCTTGTGATGACAGATGTAAAAATCATGAAAAAGTAGTAGAAAACCAAATCCAGTACCATGTAAAAATAATTAGATACATGTCCAAATGGGATTTATCCAAAGGTATGCAAGGTGGGTTGAACAAACAAAAATAAATGGAATATACAATATTAATACAATAAAGTTCAAAAGCTTCATGATCATCTCAATAGGTGTATAAAAAACAACTGACAAAATACAATACCCTTTCATGAAAGAAAAAAAAAAAGAAAAAACATCAACAAACTAGGAACAGAGAGGTACTTCCACAACTTGATAAAGTCTATTTAGGGAAGCGGCTGTGGCTCAATCAGTAGGGCTCCTGTTTACCATATGGGAGGCCCCGGGTTCGGTTCCCGGGGCCTCCTGGTGAAGGCAAGCCTGCCCGCACGGGGCGTGGTTAGCTGACCCAGCGAGCACAAGCAGCAAGGGGGGGATAAATGAATAAATAAATAAAATCTTTAAAAAAAAAAAAAAAAAAGTCTATTTACAAAAAAACCCCACAAATAACATCATACTAAGGATAAAATACTGAAACATTTTCCCCTAGATATGAAACATGGCAACTGGCTGAGTTCATGAAATGATGGTCAACATCATTGGTCACAGGGGAAATACAAATAAAAACCACAATGAACTACCATTTCAAACCCACTGAAAGAACTATAACTATACTCAAAAAGGCAGATAATAACAAGTGTTGGCAATGTTGTGAAGAAATTAGAATCTTCATACATTACATCTAAGAATGTAAAATGGTGGAGTCACTTTGGAAAACTCTTTGGTTGATAGTTACCCAAAATTAAATCATAGAGTTACCATATAACTAAGCAGTTCCATACCTAGGTATATACACAGGGAAATGAAAGCATGTACTCATCTAAACACTTGTACACAAATGTTCATGGAAGCATAATTCATGAAAGTAAAAAATGGAAACAACCCAAATTTCCATGAAAAAGTAAATGATAAATAACAAAATGTGGTATATCAATACAATGATTATTATTCATCATAAAATAGAATGAAGTACTAGCGCTTGCTGTAATATAGATGAACTTGAAATGTCATACTAAGTGAAAGAAGCTAGACACAAAACACCACATACTGTGTAATTCTATTTATGTAATTCCCTAGGCAAATCCACAGAGACAGAGAGTGTAGATTGGTGGTTTCCAGAGGCTAAGGAAGAGGTAAATATGAGTCTAGGGTTTCTTCTGGTATCATAAAAGTATTCTGGAATTTGACAGGGGTGATAATTGACAACCTTGTGACTATACTAAAATCCATTGAATTGTAAACTTTAGAAAGGTTCAAGTTAGTGGTATGTCAGCTATACCTGACATTTTCTTTAAAAGATTCACAAAAATATTTTGATGAAAGTATCAATATAAACTATGGATTGGCCTACATGAAAAGGAAGGATGATTCAGGAAGAACCTAAAATTTAGAAACTAGGACACATAGGAGAACATGGTTGAATCTGACAAATGGTAAAGCACATTACTTAGAAATTCAACAATAAACGGATATAAAATATTAAGTAAATAAGTATATGAAAAACAAAATAATGCTTCAGACTTGCCTGAAGAAAGTACATTATGAAATATTTTTCATTTAATTCCTAGAGAGGTACAGTTGATCTTCTCAGCTGGCAAATATGATCTCTCTTCTTTGAAGAAAATTCTTTCCCTAAAATTCATTAAAGGTATGAACTAACATACTGGGCTGCTAACTAACTACCCAGGCCAGAGTAGAACCAGCACTTTCTAGTACTAATAACTGTGAGATGTTAGTGATAATTCTATCCAATTCATAAAGCAACATTAAGTGTCAAAATTGAAAACAGTTGGCAGCTATGAATTTAAATGCCATATATTTAAATGACATTTAAATATATAAAATCAATTTAAGTGCCTTAGCAGATTCTGACAAATGCAACCCATAAGTGAATTGTACCTGCAACAGAGTGCCAAAAATAACTTTCTAATACTCTCATTAGTTTCCAAATCTTTTATTACTACAAATATGTCCTCCATTAACTGTTTATGCATATATAAATACTTGCATAATACTTCTCATTGGCCAATCAGCCTTTTAAAAAATAAATACAGGCGCTTTTGAAAGATACAGTCTAATCATATTGTCACATACAAAGAAAATGATCTCAACTCACTTGCCATAGATCACAACACAGAAAGCATAGTCTGTTTACTCACTCCTGTGAAGTAAATATATTGGAAATTAGTATTATCTGACACATCATTTGTTGGGTCAGATTACATGATATGATTAAGCTGACTTTTCCTGTTCACTATTTTCCTAATTACCAAGGCCCATAGTGTTTCATCTAAATTATGTTGTGAACTCAAGCAAGAAGATGTTAAGTGTCTTGCACTTAAGTGAGAGAACACCCCCTTCCTCCCTTTGATCCCTCTCTAATCATCATCAATGTCAAAGACCATGTAAATTTTTTTAATGCTAACAGAATCTGGTTCATTTTTCCCTGAATGCAAATGTATAGATTAGTAATCCAACTAATGGACAAATGGGATATTTATAATGTGAAATTAATTTCATTCTTTAAATATATTAATACTAGTTGGTATCAGAAAATCGAGCATCAAAACTAAGCAACATAATTGTTACATAAGCCATAGAATAAAGGATTTAATTTGATACTAATGATGACATTAATAGGCATATAATGTGCAAATACTAACTTATAATATTTTGAAAGTGAAAATTTCTATTTATGCTATGGCTCCCAACAAACAGGTAATGCCACTAAATGATGCTTCCTTGATACTACTACCTTGATTAATCCACCATACGACATATGAACTGAAATTGTGTATCTCACCTCTGAATATGTAATGTAAATTTGTAGGAAATCTGAATAGCACCCAACTAAAGGTGCCAGATTTCGTTTCTTTAACGAAAGGATAAAGTCAATGGTGGTAACGTATTGTGATACAAAATATACATTTTACACATGATTCCAAAGTTCCAAACTGTTCTGAAAAACTGCTGAAAATACTTTCTCTTTTGTTACAACTAGTATGATGCCATTGCCTCCTTAAGTGAGGCATTTAGCCAAAGGGAGCTGAGAGAGAAGACAGAGTGTAAATCCATGTGTTCCTACCAAGGATTCCTTGCCTGAATTGCACTTTTCTGATGGTCACAGCTAGGATGAATCAGAGGCACCTCTAGGGCTCAGCAACCATAAGCTTGAGCTATGCTCCTCTAGCAGTGCTGAAAAGGTGTGTTGAGCTCTCCAAATTGGCAGGTATAAGAGCCCTCTTGTGGTTATGGGGAAAACGCTAATAGGAGAGAGGTAAGAGAGTGTTGTGGTTTAAAAGTATGGATTTAATGCTTATCAACTAATGGATGGGTAAATAACATGTGGTATATCCTTACAATGGAATATTCTTCTGCAATAAAAAGAAATGAAGTATTAATACATGCAGCAAAAGGATGTACCTTGAAAACGTTATACCAAATGAAGGAAATTAGTCACAAATGACCACATAGTCCACATATTATACGATCCAATTTATAGAAAACGTCCAGAATATGAAAAACTATAGAGTAAGTAGAGTAATGGCTGCACATGGTTTGGGGGGTTGAGGGATGAGAGCAAGAACACTGACTGCTAATGGACACAGTGTTTTTGGAGGTGGGGTTGTGCTGAAAATCTTCTAAAGTTGTTGTAATGAATTAGTATATTTAGTCTTCACTCTGTGAATATTCTAAAAACCATTGACTTGTACACTTTAAATAGGTGAACTTTACTGTAGGTGAGTTCTCAAAAAGCTGTTATATTTTTTAAGAAAGAGAATGGATTTATAACATAGGTCTATCACTTAGGAAATACATAATGAAAGCTACCTAATTTTCCTAAACCTCAGTATATTATTAATATCTGAAAACAGGATACCAGTACCCACACTTCAAAGTATTGAAGAACAATGTTCACATGTTGTAAGGTGCTCAATAACTATGAGCTATTAATAAAGCTAACCATAGCAGCTCCTTTCAGGGTAGTCTCTGAAAGCTAAGAGCTGCCATTCTATGTAATATATTGGGTCGACAAAAATGAAGTTCATTTCTGAAAACTTCATTCACATGTTTATTCTCAAATATTTATAGAGCACATACTGTGTGCTTGACATTACTAGGTACAAATAAAACCCTAGATGGACTAATACATTGGTGGATGAAATATCCTACAATTGACAGATTTCTGTCAAGTACAGTGTTAATCAGTGGCAACTTGAAGTGGTTTTTAAAATTTATTATTATTATATGGCTTAGAGGTTTCATGGTTTTCTTTTTCTTTTTCAGTTTAGTGGTTTAAGGTACACATCCAGTAGAGGTGCTTGTAGAAACCAATGATGAATTCTGAAGTCTGAAAAGAGTGTTCTATTAACATGTGCATCTGAGTCTGCTAAGCCCAGACTTCACACTGCTGCAAATAACTCTGTACTATTTCCTAAATTACTTGCCTGCTTTTGCTGTGATTATGATTTCTGCTCAAGGCTGATAATCAAATTTCTTACAAATCAAAAAGAATAAAACATAAGGTGAAGCTGTTAAAAATCAGCTATCAACAAAAAGGTCAGGGCCTCCGGCAATGAAAAAGTAGAAAAAATTGTTCCCTGGTCAGGTCAAGAATAAATCTGTATCAGATTTATTCTTGATATAAAGCAGAACCATTTACAGCCACGGAAATTTTTTAACTAACAGTAAAGCACATTACAAGCTTCTTTAACTCAATTTTTGCTAGCATTTATTGCGTTTAATAAAATACCTAAATGTCAACCAGATTCATAAAAATGTATTTATAGCTTAATGAATGGCTAAAACAGATTATTCAGGAACACATATAATGCAAAGCTTGATATTCTAAATTGATATGGATTTTTGTTTTCCTCCCCATCAGAGAAGTAATTAGTGTTTGCTTATAAAGTTTTTTATTCTACAGTAATGCATTCTAAAAATATATGTCTGCTATACAGTTAACACTCAATATCAGAAAATTTGGTGTGTTTTTATATTTCAATTTGCAATGAATTCAAAGAATAGTAAAGGACTTAGTTAGTATGACTTAGTACAAATCTAGATTTGAGGAATAATTCCATTAACATTTTGAAAATGATTATCCAGTAAGTTGTTATTTCCTGCAGGTGAACCAAGCTCCTATTTGAAAGCCACCAAATGGGCCCTATTTTCCAGGTTTCTCTGATAAAAGATTTTATTGAAAACAAATAAGGTTCACTGACTAACTCTACTCTGATCTGCTTTCTGGGCTAAATGGAAAGAGCAAGGAGTCCTAAAAGAGAATGTCAGATTTACTGTTTGGCCTCAAAATAAACATCTACCTGTGGCTACAATTTTCAAGGCACCTGACTTTAAGGAAGAAGTGTTAAAATAAACATTGCAAGACTTCCCAAATAAACTGGTCCTCTACTTCTAGATCTTTAAACAAACAATTCTGCCCTGCACTTATAGGGCCATACAACAAGTTTATTAAATCACCAGTTTAAACAACTGAAAAGAGATTTTTAAAATGTAAAACATGTAAGAGTATTTTATATAAAATAATCTAAATCATAAGGAGAGTGACCCAATCTACTCTCTTTTTAAAATTCTAGTTCAAAATTTCTCCCTGAGATAAAATAACTCTGGTCTTGTTTGTAGGGTCTATGACGAATCTACCTCAATTAGGCATACCACCCTTCACTAACTGTAACTCAATTATGGAAATCGCTTTGTCATCTTTTTCTTATAGTCTGACCTGGACCATATCTGTCAGAGGACATACAACCTCTCTGGTTTATTTCAAGTAGTTATTAGTAGAATATCACAGAGGGTATGACCTGATAAACACTTAATCTAAAAACAAAATAAATATATATTTCATTAATATGGTAAATCTGACTCATTTTTAAATTTGTACTTTATAAATATATTTACTAAAAATTTAAATTTTTAAAAAAATTAACATTACCCTACATAGTAGTCTCCTAAATTCTTTGGAACGTAAATTATGATATTTTAAGAACAGAGCCTCCATTAAACAAAACAGTCATTTGATCTATTTTAAGGAGAATATGGAAAAAAGCTTAAACAAAATAAGCAATATCAAGGAATTAACTAAATACCTTTAAAAAAAAATTTCATGAACTGCTCTGATGTCAGCACATGTCAACCCCACTTTCTACATCTATAATTCTATAAATTCACTGATTTTTATAGTAATTATTAATCTTGACTAAAAAAGAAGTACATGTTAAAACCCTGGTTTATGGCAATAAAACACTATAATATATTTAGGGAAAAGTTTTCAATAATATACATTTTTTCATTAACCTCCAGTTTAAAAAGAAATTCATTTAACAAGAACATTCTCAAATACCACACGTATGGTCCAATAATTCGCATCTTGTTATAATGGGTTTTTTTTTTTAATCTCATTTCTTTAAATTTATGGAGAAAAATTTTAATGCTAGATTATTTTTATCACCATAAGTATGTTCCATTTCTGTATGTATAAGGAAGATGAGATTTCCTGTCCACTTTCAATCTCATTTGATATAAACCTGTTTAGAAGTCAGAATTCTGTTTAATCACAACCATCTAGAGCAACACTGAAATCAGAAGTTAAAAACTACCTCTGACCACTGAGAATTGATGAAGTGGTTAGTAGATGTGATTCTCACAAAAATAGGAAGTGTCTTCGAAGAAATGGCTAAAAGGAGGAACACTAGATTATCAAAGTCTTATGGTCAAAAGAGACATTAATGAATATTAAAGAAAAAATATTCATTTGCAAAATGTTTTATATAATACAAAGAATTCTCATGTATATGCATTTTACACCTCACAACAAAATGCCATGGTCATGTAGGTGATGGATTAATTTTTAAATACTATTCATTTCTTTTTAGAAAAAGACATAGTATTTAATCTAGCAATACAGGCCATGTAATTTCTTGTTAGTCATTCATAGCCTTCATTTATAATGTTCATTAAATAGAACCTATAGAATATACATTTCATGCACAATATTCTTTTTTAATTGGTCTAAATTTAGCAGCAAGATTTTTCATCCACAGAATTGGCATGTTTCTAACTTCTTAATTTGAATGTCAGTCAAAGGATTGGAAATTCATTCTCCATTAAGCTTTGAGAGAGAAAGAACAAAATTTTAAATTCCCATTAGTTTCAAGGGCATTTTTGATACAGGCAGAATGCAATTAAGAAACTATTTTCTCAAAATACGGGGTTAATTAGATAATTAGTTGAGTTAAGAATAGATGAGGTATTGCATGTTAAAAAAATTAATATACTAATTCTGACTGAGTAATTATAACTACAGGGACAAAAGCCAGGTTTGAAAATAAGCCTGTTAAATACCAAGAAAAAGGTTGAGACTAGATTTTAAATTGACTAACAAGATGAAGAAGAAAGCTCTGTCAGAAAAAGTTGAAATTATACATTTATAACTATTTTTAAATATAAAATGGGATGTATATTTAAAGGTGGTTTATTACCACTTAAGGTGGTTTAGTTTTACTGTTTACCTTATCATGTAAGGATTAGCTAAGTGTTTTCATTTATTCATATAATTGTTCATTCATCCAATATCTATTTGGTATTTACTTTGTTCACTGTTCAAGCTGCTAAGTGTGCATCACTCAACACAATAGTCAAGTTTAATTATATGTCAAGGGAGACAGAAAATAAAAATAACAAATATGAAAAGTATACAGCATTTGATAAAGTTCAAAATGCCTTGAGAAGTAAATGCACAGGGTTAAATCAGACAAAGGTGCAAAGAAGTTGCGATTTCAAATAGGCAGGTCAGAGTAGGAAGTTCAAAGAAGATAACATACGATTTGTATCTCTATTTCTTTATTGAATTACTTTTCAACAAGATCAATGAACATAATCTTCAAAATATTCTGTAGTTTTTAAAGGCAATTATAAAAGAATCAAAACATTTAACATCTTTTGTAAATGTTATACAATATGATTTACACAAATAATTTGATTTCTTTCTGATGGAAATTTAAAAATGAAATTAAAAACAAAGCCTGTCCAAAATTCTTTTAAGATATAAATTAATTACTAAGCATAGTTACTATTCCAATAGCTGCAAATACTATAAATTATTTGATTCATCACAACATCAAATCTGGAAAAATCTCACTAATGAAGGACTGAAAAACAACAAATCTGACATTTAAAATGGTCTTAAACTGAATCATATTGTGATATAAATCCACATTTGACCAGAGGACCCTTAGGTGGTCAGAATTACCATAGAAATCCCCTGAATGCTCTAGGGCATTCAAAATGAAACTAATGCCTACAAGGAGAAACCTGATGAAATCTTTTTTTTTTTTTTTTTTTTAAGTTTATTTATTTACTTTATCCATTTTAAAAAACCCCTTCCCCATTTGCTGTTTTGTGTCCATTCGCTGGGCAATTCTCAGTGTCTGTTTCCTGCCATCTCTTCTCATCCTCCTCCTCCAGTCTTCACCAGGATTCGATCCTGGAGACCTCCGATGTAGGAGAGAGGTGTTCTGCCACCTGCGCCACCTCGGTTCCTGGTTTTCGGAGCTTTCGGAGCATCTCGTTTTGTCTCTCCCCTGAGTCTCTCTTCTGTTACATCATCATCTTGCTGCATGGCTCCCGGGGTCTGGCAGCCCATGCGCCTTCTATATATTTTTTTTATTTTACCGGGAGGTCCCGGGGATCGAACCCAGGTCCCTCCATATGGCAGACGGACGCCCAACCATTTGAGCCACATTGCCCCCCCCCTTTTTTTTAATTTCACCATTCCACTATCCAAACTTCTTTAATCTCACTCAATTCTATTTGGAAAGAAGCTGAAGGGACATGGTTTAGAATAAACTCAATAAAACATTTAGAATACTAGCTTGAAGATCATCCAAGCAAATCCAAATGGTTAGTTTTTCCTTAAAAGTCCAATCTTCTAGTTCATTGAAATTATAGTTTTTTTTAAGGGGAAAAGGTGATAACATAAACTAAAACAAATACCCTTCTGCGTACACTACTGTCGCCTACAATATCTCTGACCATTTTATTTTTCCTGCCCTTTTATCTGATACAACCTCAAATCCAGAGTTGCCATTTCTATTTGACTAAACTTCGTCCTGGTAAATTGGCAACATTTATACTTATGCTCCCTAAGATGAATCATTCTTCCCAGGAAGAATCATTTAAGCTTGTCTCCTCCTTTTGGTCTTCAAATAATCATCACTTTTAAATGATGGCAAATCAAAGTGGTGTCAGAATTTTTTTGACAATCATTAATGCTCTTTAATAACTTCCACAGAAAAGAATTAGGGACAGACAGCCTATTCATAACTGGCACTTGAATACTGTTTTTAGTAGGGAAAACTTTCAATATCACAACAGGCTGAAAAAAAAAAATCACAATTCTTCACCCTTCTCTTTACAATGTGATTTGCAGCAGCTCACATCAAGAGGCGGAATCTATTTCTCTTAAAACCCAGAAGAATTCTAGGGTCCCCCAAATATTTTAGCACAAAGACTTGAGTAAATTAGTTCCTTAATAATTTTACCATAGCTGATATCCTATGTTGAACGAAGAAATAGTGAAAAATTCAAAAGCTTAGCATCCATTCATCATAATTAAAAATGAATGCCAAGCACTTCTAAATACCCATTTTTACTCTTCAAATGTCCAAAGAGGGAGTAAATAGGAACTAATGGTAACTACAGTGATACTGCAAGTCTAATTACACATTAAAAAAATTATCCCTCATTTTTAAATGACACAAAGGCCCCACATGACTTTTAGTCACCTCAAGTTATAGGGAACTTGTCTCCCCACTATCTCCCTAAGTGCCTGTCACCCAGTCGTCGTTCAACAATTTGCTCACTGCTATCCATGTCTCCTCTTCACCCATCTTCGGATCTATTATGCTTCCACCCTTTCACAGGAGAGGTCCTGAGTTAGTGTAACACAAACTATCTGCAATGACTAGGGAACTCAGAGGAAACTCTTGACTGGACTTGGTTATACCAGGGTGCACCTGCCTCTATGGAGATCCTAGTGTCAGTGCCGAGCTTTCTTCCTCAACACCTGCTTCTCTTTCACATCTCCACCTCTCAGGAGAGATCACTTCTGCCAGACTATGTGCTAAACTGCCCTCTCCACCAGCACCCTGAGCTTTCTTCTGCCAGTTTTACTCTCTGACTGTGGCAGTTTGATATTATTTATGAATTCCAAAAAGAGATAGAGATGATGTTTGGAAACTGGTCTGTTCCTCTGGGCATGATAACCCTTTGATTGTATTAGATTCAGCTGAGATGTCTGATTAAATTATGTTAAGATTAGGGCTTCGATTCAACCACATCATTTGAGTATGACTCATTGGTGAGTCCCAGCCCCCTTGGTGGGCTAATAAAACAGACTCTCACATGGAAGTAGACACAAAAAGAAGATACACAGAGGATCCTGAGGCCCAGGAAGAGAGATGAGCCTGATAGTTTATAGCTGACCCCATGAAGAGAGCAGAGCAGCTGAGCCTGGAAGGAAATGAGCCCCAGGAAGAGAGATGATCCTTAAGCCAGCCTACAACTGAGATAGGAAGAAGCTAGACCATGGAGCCTTAAGAGGAAAGAGGAAGGCTGAACCCTTGCAGACATCGCCCGACATCTTGCTTCAACACGTGGCAAAAGACTTTGGGTGAGGAAGTACCTCTTATAGTACCTTAAGTTGGACTCTTTAGGGCCTTGTAACTGTAAGCTTCTACCCAAAATAAATACCCTTTATAAGAGTCAACAGATTTCTGGTACTTTGCATCAGCACTCCTTTGGCTGACTAAAACACTAACCTACTGATGTTTATGATCAAAAGTAAGATTTCAATACAGTTAAAAAAATAAAAAAGAATGGATGTTATTGGCTTATTCTCTATTAATTTGTATAAGTTTTACCTAAAAGGGCTGTGAGGTTAGAGAATATTGGGCAAAAGTTCATTGACAGTTTTCTTTTTACATCTTCATAATATAAAAATTTTATAAATAATTATATCATATACAATGCAAATCAAATTTATAAATGAAAGCTAGATAAAGCTACAATGTATAATTATAAGGTAATGAGTTTCCTTTTGAGATTATATTGAACAATCATTTCTTAGGGATATGGGGCCAAGATCCATTCCCTGGGTTGGACGAAATGATTATGAAGACTTTTTTCCCTAGCATGGTTCTACATACTTCAACTTCACTGCCTATTCTTTAGCACTTGTATAAACTGTTTTCATTTAACTACATTCCTTGGGATTTCTAGTCCTCACACCACCTTCATTACTGAATGAACATAAAATAAATAGCTTTCTGTAATAATTTATATGCTTATCTTTCAGCTCTCACCTACAAAAAACAAAAACAAAATGAACAAAAATTACCATAAGATTTTTTTTATTATCATTTTCAGATTCATATTTCTCTTACAATTCTTCCACTTAGTTGATAACATACATTCATAATATATTTTCTGTTTTATACTTAGAGTGGTTCAATCTACCCCATGCCAAATAGGAATTATCTGAAGATCTCAGCATGTTGCCCTCTCTCCTAGTTTCTTTAATCTGCCTTTTATAGAAATTTCCTCCCTTCTTTATTTTCTTTTCAAATCCATACCACTTTATATCTACTAACATCTACTCTACTTTATTTGCTAATTCTGCTATCAATTTTCTCATAGCATTATGAAATGTCTCTGTATTTGGAAAAATTGCCACCCATGTCAGAAATCCTTCTGGCCCTCGTATTTCTTTACAAAATTAAAGCAATCAAAATGAGACTAAATTTTCAACTTACACATTTTAAAATTTACTTAGCAAATTCTTATTAGCTTACCATTCTTGTAATATTATCAAAACATCAATAAATGAATATAGTTTATTAAGTTCACTAAGTCAACCAACCCATTTATCGTGAAACCCAGACAATTTCAAACTTCAAGTTTACAATGTGCTCTGGGAAAATAGCATCTTTTTTTCTGTTCATGAATCAGAAGAGCTACAATGGGTAGAAATATATAAAGTCTCCTAGTTGTTCAAGTTCATTCAGTCATAATTAATTTCAGGGTTAAAAATGTCCTTAAAGATTATCAAGCACTAACAAACAGTAAAATCACCTCTAGAATAACTTTGTCAAGTGAATGTCCAGTCTCTACTCAGAGAGTTCGAATGAGAGAACATCCACTTAGGGAGGGACGTTTGATCCAATTGTGAACATCACCATATGAGAGTAATTAGATACCTCATCCTTTTTACCTACCAATCCTTGATATTTACTACCTACGAATCACTTCACATTTCAAGATTACAACCAAAACATTAAATCTGCCTTGATAAGCTATCCAGTGTTAGAATACAAAGATATCATTCCTTAATCTTAACATGTAAACTAAACTATCCCTGGTTTCTTCAAACATTTCTCATGGGGCATTGTGATTACTATATTCCCCATACATTAAACATTCTCGTTAATTTATGTACATCAAAATACGGTGCCCAAAACTAAACATTTGCTTGACAATACCCTTAGATAATCCCATGATATTTACAGCTCCCACTGTGTCCTTTGGACAAAATACTCTAGTATAAACACAAAGGACTTTATTAAAATTCAACTTTAATGTGTCTCATTCACACAATAATTGGATATTTTGACTATATGACTCATTCACCCTAATATCACTTAACATATTTTAGTACAGTGGCACTATTACAAACTACAACTTTATCTGTTTCCTTTATCTTAATACCTTGACAAGCCTTGTTTACTGACTGTGATGGTTAGGCTAATGTGTCAACTCCCAGGTAATTGTGTCCAGGTGTTTGCTCCAGCAAGACTGGGCTAATTGTAATACAAGAGCATTCATGGACTTCCTTCACCAGTGAGTTTACTGGGTGGATGGCTGATTACATCTGCATCCATCAGGGAGATTACATCAGCAATGGATGATGCTTTTATCCAATCAGTTAAATGCCTTAAAAGGGGAAGTGATTTCAACATTCAGAGAGAATTTCCCAGCTCATCCCTGGACAGCCAACTTCTCCCAGAAACTCATCAAGGACCTTACACTGGACTTTTATCAGAGGCCCTGGTTTGCAGCCTGCTTGCGGAACCTGGACTTGTGCATCCCCACGGTCACGTGAGAGACTCTTATAAAATTCTCATATTATTGACAGATATGTCCTGTTGATTCTGTTTCCTGAGAGAACCCTGACTAATACACTGACCATATATTTTGCTGTGAACTAGACCATTTAAGATTGGTTTTGTGGTATTTTTTTCAGGTTTCACAGTATTTTGATTTATTTACCATACATTTGAAGAACAAAAAATGGTCATCTTTCAATCAATATTAAAATCGATATATAGACAAACCATAACATCAAAATACAAACTAGTCAAGTTTTAAGAATACTGATGAGATAGATAGATGATAGATAGATAGATAGATAGATAGATAGATAGATAGATAGATAAAGAGAATGAAAGATATTACAGAGGCAGATAGATAGATACAGCTATAATGCTAATCTGACACAGTTAAATTTTTAAAAGCCCAAAATTACTAACATAATTGAAGGAGACAGAATATATTTTTAGCTTACAGAAATGGCAAATAAAAAGAAACGATCCCACCAAATTAGCAAGGATGAGGCTGTATAGGTACTTGAATTTGGTGATGAGAAACATATAAATTGGCAAAAAGCTTTTTAGGGAAATGTATTAACATATTAAAAGCATCTAAATATACACATTCTTTGATTTAGTAATTCTGCTTCAGGAATTTATCCTTAAGAGATACAAAGTTAATTAAGTATACCATGTTCATCCATAAATGCGATACCATTTGGCCAAAAAAATAATGGACAGGCCATAAAGTATTATTTAAACACTGAAACAATTCTGAAAAACACATATTTATTTATGTTACTGTTCCAGCATTGGAAGAAAAATTCTGGATGGTAACTCCAAAATGGCTTTGGTGATAATCTTTTTGCATAATTCTAATAGACACCTAATGGCCCTGTTTCTGCTTATATAGGTTTTCCATTTTTTTTCTAAATGAAAATACCTTTGTTTTAGTTTGCTAAAGGCTACTAATGCAATATACCAGAACTGAGTTGACTTCTACAATGAGATTTATTAACTTATAAGCTTACCGAGGATGGGGAAAATGTCTAAATCAAGGTTATCAGGCAAAGCTTTCTCCTGCTGGTGATCCTGGACTCCTGCCATGTGGCAAGGCACAATGGCAGATCTGCCAGTCCTTGCCTTCTCCTCCAGGCTCACTTTCTCCCTGAGCTCAGCTGTGGGCAATAAGAAACATGGTAGGGTCCACTTGTCTCTCCCCTCTCCTCTAGGCCTCATTGCTAGTTCTACTTCAGGTTGCTCTGTCCGTGGCTTTTCTCTTTTCTGGGTTCCTTGATTTCAACTTCTGGAGGCTTCTCTCTCCCTGCGGCTTTTTTCTTGTGTCTGTGGCTCTTTATTCTTCTATTTATAAAGGACTCCAGTGAGTGGATTAAGACCCACCCTGGGTCATGCCCTACTGAAGTGACTTAATCAAAAGGAAGGTTCCTTAACTGAATCTAATCAAAGGTTCCATCTCTCATAGGTTTACATGCACAGAAATAGATTAGCTTTAAGAACAGGATTTTCTGGGATCCATCCAGCTTCAAACTGTCACAACCCTACTTGTGTAATAAAGAGAAGGAAAAGTAAACAATTTTACTTAATAAGGAAGGCCCCACTTGGCTATCCATCCTGGCATACAATATAAGAAATAAGGGATGTTGGTACAGGAGAAGAAAGGAGGATAAAGGAAACAGTGAGGCAAGTCACCTCCCCAACTGCAATCTTAAATGTTTCTACATCAATAATTTTAATGTGTCATTAATAAAATATGATGGAATAATAAGCTATTGCAATGTCATTAAACAGATTAATCAACATTAATTGAATCAGATAAAAAAATATTTTGGCTAGCCAGCCCATTCATCAAATTAAACCCTATTCAAACTTTTGCATATTAAGAACTCCTTAATTATGAGCTTTTAAGTACATAGTTCTTACTTATCTTGTAGTACTTAAGCTTGGTCTAAATATAATAACTATGAACTTCATGCTATATTTGTTTGGGAGTAGTTAACACCATTTTCTATTACCATATTGTGTCTTTGTTGCCAGAAAATCCATTTTATTTAGCCTAAGCCCTTTCTATTTTTTATTTGAATTGTTTACTGTTGTTCTTTTTATTATTGAAAGCATATCATGTTAGATAATCTGGCAAATAAGGAATATATAAAAAAATAAAATAAAAGCATCGCATTATCCACCAACCTAAGATGATGACTGAGGAAACATTAACATATTTTCTAGTTTGCTGCCTGTAGTATAATTTGGAGCACACATTAATATGAATAATCTTCTTTAATATGAATTTATGTGGCTATATCAAGAAGTCTTTGCATATTATTGAATATGTTTCTCCAAGATTATTTTTCATGGCTATGAGTCCAATGGTATTATGAGTTATTTAACTTTTAGACTACTTTTGGGAATAGTTAATTTTGCTGTGAAGAAATGAACTTTCTTACATATGCTGCTGGCCCATCTTAGTAGCTCTATTATGGAAGTTTGATTTTAACAACTAAGTAAAAAAATACTCCTACATTAGAAAAATCACAATAAAATGATTCTATAATAGACCTCTATACCTTGATGCTCCATTACAAATCCCATGAAGCCACACATTATATAATAATTTGCTTCATTTTCAGCAATCATCAGATTTCTGGTATAGTGAGTGTCATGAATAATAGTAAGAGATTTTTAAAAAACTGTTTTCCAGAACAGTTACAAGGATTAATGGGATGATTAATGCAAAATATCAAAAAAGTGTAAGCCACCCTCAATTACAGAACAATCTAAGGCTTGATTTCTATATTAAAGTAAAGCATGTCTGCAAATACTTAACTGATTCTGCATCCTTGTGACAAAATTAAAAGTTTCTGTTCTGTTCTTTCATGTTTACATCATTCCTTAAGTTACTTCTTTAACTACTTTCCACCTTTGGGCATCATTCTAATTTTTTACAAACATTTCCTCATTTTCTTTCTTTCTTTCTATGAAATTCATATAGCAGTCTATCACTCCTGATCCTTTTCCCTCTTTGTACTTACTCACTTTGCCTCTCTTTCCTTTCCTTTCTCACAATGCGAACATGCCCTTACTACTTTAGTTGTTTTTAGTTTCACATTTGCATTGGCAAATAGCAAGAGATGAACTAGATAAGTAAGAAGCAGATTTCAGGCCAAGCAGTGGGGCAGAGAGCACACAAGCATCAAATGAACCTATGAAAAATTCATAAAGGGAAATATGCTTTCTTAGCTTTTGTAGATCAAAAAATAAATAAATATATAAAGGTTCTAATGGCCTTCCTTGAGCAGATATGTGGAAGTTGTAGGAAAATTGAACATTACAAACCAAATAAAAAATAAGGATTATGTGTTAGGAAATGGATGGTAGGGCCCAATACAGAATTGTTGATCCTTGCTTATCCACATACTGGGGAATTCCTAATGCATCATTCTGAAACAAGTATAAATGGAATGAAACACCTCTATATTTCCAATTCAGTTATGCAGTATCTATTTCCCAACTGCCCTAGCCGATGTCCACCCATAGCATGACACTGCATTGTTAACCTGTTTCATTAACAGATTTGTGACTATATTCCTCCATATTTACAATCAAACTTCATTGATTAATTACCTGTTTACTTTTTTAGTGTGTGTATGAGAGGTCCATTCTTGGAAATAGGAACACCAACCAAGTTAGCATTATAAAGGTTTGTTGTAGGTGTTTTCTACCCAAATGCATTCATGCTATTATATTTACACTTAATCATTCGTGTTTGTCAATTTTCATAAAATCAAGACTTATGATGCTTTTCCTGGCAAAGCATTTTCACTAATTTCTATTGTCCTCTGATTTTTCCACTCTCTGTTATTATAACATCATCTTTTAAAATAAAATTACTGAAGTAAAATCCAAGAAAAACTTGCCATTTAACCATTTTAGGAGGCCAATGCCTTATCCATTAGGCGACTGGGGCTTTGCCATTTAACCAATTCAAAGTATACAAATCAGTGGTGTTTAGTATATTCAAAAGGTTATGCAACCATTACCACTATCTAATTCCAGTATATTTACATAACCCCAAAAATAAACCCCATGTCCCTTAAACACTCTGCATCCCTCCTTCCCTCCAGCCACTGGTAACCACAAATCTATTTCTGTTTCTACGGACTTGCCTGTTTTGAACATTTAATACAAATGGAATCATATAATATATGGCTTTTGTGTCGAAATTTCACATAGCATGTTTTCAAATTTCATTCATATGGTAGCATGCCTCAGAACTTCATTTATATTTATGGCTGCATAATATTCCATTGCACGAAATACCACATTTTGGTTTATGGATTCAACACTTGATAGGTAATTAGGTTGTTTCTATTTTTTGGCTATTGAGATTCAGGCTGCTATGAACATGTGAGCGGAAGTTTTTATGTGAACCTCAGCTTTCAGTTCTCTTAGGTATAACATCTTGAATGCAACTAAAAATACCCTGAAACTTACATTTTAACAGCCAGTGTGAAAGTCTTCTTTCTTTCCTTGCATCACTTGTTTACTTTGGTTACCAATTACTGTCCATACTGCTCATTAAAACAGAAAAAAAGGAAAATGACAGAAAAAAGCCAAACAACACAAAGTGCAGAATGCAAAACAAGTGAACATGGCAGGGAAGCAACTGTGGCTCAATTTGTTGGGCTCCCGTTTACCATATGGGAGGCCCCAGGTTCAATTCCCGGGGCCTCCTGGTGAAGGCAAGCCGGCCCGCACGGCACAGCGCGGTGAGCAAGCTGGCGCAACAAGATGACCCAACAAAAGGAGAGAAGCAGACACAGAAAAATGCACAGCAAATAGACACAATGAGCACAAGCAGCAAGGGGGTAATTAAATAAATAAAAATAAATATTAAAAAAAAAAAGAGAGAGAGAGAGAACATCGCAGAGAACAGAATGGCTAACAGTGATCAAGATATTGTAGGCTTATGTTCATTGCATGAGAACATGAAAAAATATATTCTATGTACTACAATGGGTAGGTAGCTTTGTGTATCTTTCTTTTAACAAAAATACATTTGAAATAAATGAAACTATAGCAAATCAGCAATTTTCAAAACCCCTTAAAAGTTGGTAATCCCAATATATTTTCAGTAATTTATCATTGCATTTAACTGACCTCATAAAACTCTGATTGTATAAAAAAGCCAACCACAAAAAAGTAAACTAGAAATAATAGTAGTTTATATCAGTGATCTTCCAGGCAATGATGTCTAAATATTATTATTTTCAACATATTAATAAGCTGAAAAGAATAAGAAAACATTTTCAAAGTTCAGTTATGGAGCAGTATAAATGAAAATAAAGGAAAAAAATAATGCAATTGGAAAAATGTGGAATGATAGAAGTGGATAGCTTATTAAAATCCAAAACACATGAAAATCATACTTTTAAGTGTTAGCACAGTAGTTGGTCATTAGGTTAGTCATGAATTTATTAGTATACTTCTCAATGTTAACCAGTCTTTATCTCCCCAGAACAAGGAAATTTCTGTTAAATCACTACCTGGATACAAATTGAAGGAATAGATAGATCAGGGACTGAATCCTAGAGTTAACCTTTAAAATATTAAAATGTACAGTGTGCAAAAAAAGGATTACAAGATAGAGAAATAAGAATTGATGGCCCATCCAAAGGAACAAAATGAAAATCCAGAAACCATCAACAAAGAAGACCAGTCTTTGGACATACCAATTAAAAAAAAAAAAAAAAAAAACAAACACAGATCCTCAGTATGCTCAAGGAGATAAAGGAAAATGCAGAAAAAGAACAAAATTCTATCAAGAAAATAATGAAGAAACAATGGGAATCTTATTAAAGAAATGGAAATTTTAAAAAGGAACATAATGGAAATACTGGAGTAGAGGAACACAATAACTGAAAAGAAAAATTGCCCCAAAATTGCCAAAATGGTATACCACAGGAAAAAAAATCACAGCTGGATATCCCCTTTGGAATGTGCTTGCAAAAATCCTCAACATAATGCAAGCAAACTGAATCCAATAGCACATAAAATAATTATATACCAGGATCGAAAAGGATTTATCCAAGTTATATAATGGTTGTACGAAATAAGAGAATCCATTAAGGTAATAAACCACATTAATAGAACAAAGAAAAAAATACCACATTACCATCTCGATTCATGCAAAACAAACATTAGACAAAACGCAACACCACTTCTTGATAAAGACATTTAGAAAACTAGCGATAGAAGGAAACATTTTCAACCTGATAAAGGGCATATATGAAAAATCCACACCAACATCATACTGAAAGGTGAAAAAATGAAAGCTTTCCCCCTAAGTCAGGAACAAGGATGCCCACTATTGCCACTCTTTTGGACTAGAAGTTCTAGGAGTGCAATTAGGCAAGAAAAAAAAAAAGTCCTCCAAATTTTAAGGAATTACTAAAATTTCTCTGTTTGCAGATGATATGAATATATATATATTTTTTTTTTCCTGAAAAATTCACAACAAAGCTACTAGAGCTAATAGAAAATCAGCAAAGTGACAGGGTACAAAACCAACAGGCAGAAATCAGTAGTGCTTCTATGCACTAGAAATGAACAATCTGAAGAAGAAATCAAGAAAAAAATCCATTTACAATAGCAAATAAAAGAATCAAATATCTAGGAATAAATCTAACAAAGGATGTAATAGAATTATATGGGGAAATCTACAAAATATTGCTAAAAGAAATCAACGAAGATCTAAATAAATAGAAGATCGTTCCATGTTCATGGAATAGAAGACTAAATATTGTTAATATGTCAAAACTTTTCAAAGTGGTTTAACATGGGATGCGGATGTGGCTTGAATGGTTGGGTGTCTGCCTGCCATATGGAGGGACCTGGGTTCAATCCCCGGGACCTCCCGGTAAAATAAAAATATATATACATAGAAGGCACATGGGCTGCCAGGCTCTGTGTGCCGGTGAGCCGCCATGCCCCGGGAGCCATGCAGCAAGATGATAACGTAACAGGAGAGAGACACAGGAGAGAGACAAGACGAGATGCTCCAAAAACCAGGAACCAAGGTGGTGCAGGTGGCAGGACACCTTCTCCTACATCAGAGGTCTCCAGGATTGAAGCCTGGTAAAGACTGGAGGAGGAGGATGAGAAGAGATGGCAGGAAACAGACACAGAGAATTGCCCAGCGAATGGACACAAAATAGCAAATGGGGTAGAGGGGTGTTTAAAATGGATAAAGTAAATAAATAAATCTTAAAAAAAAAAAAAAAAAAAAAAGTGGTTTACATATTCAATGTAGTGCCAATCAAAATTCCAATAGGCTTCTTTGCAGAAATGGAAACCCCAATCATCAAATTTATTTGCAAGCGTAAGGGGCCCAAAATAGTTAAAAACTGCTTTAAAAAGCAAAACAAATTTGGAAAACTCACACTTCACAATTTTAGAAGTTATTAGAAAGCTATACTATTCACATCAGCATGTTGCCTATACAAGAACAGACATATAGGACAATGAAATACAACTGAGAGTTCAGAAACAGAATCTCTCATCTATGGTCAAGTGATTTTTGACAAGGGTGCCAACTGCACACAACTGGCAAAGAATAGTCTCTTCAACAAATGGTGCTCAAAAAACTGTATATCCATGTATTAAAAAAATGAAGGTGGACTCCTACATCACACCACATGTGACAATTAGCTCAAAATGGATCAAAGACCTAAATATAAAAACCAAAATTATAAAACTTCCAGAAGAAAACATAGGGAAGCATCTTCAGGCTGTGTCAGGCAATGACTTCTTAGACTTCTCACCAAAAACATAAGCAACAAACGAAAAAAATAGATATATGTGATTTCATAAAATTTAAAGTTTTCCACATAAAAGGACTTCATGAAAACAAATTAAAAAAAAAAAAAAACCTACAGAATATGTGGAAGCCACATATGCAGTAAGTGTTTAATATTCAGAACTACAACTTCACCACAAAAATACAAACAACCCAATTTGAAAATGGGTAAACTCTCTCTAAACCGAACTCAGCATATAAATACATTACCTTCCCCGGAGCATAGGACATGACTCCCAGGGATGAGCCTCCCTGGCACCGAGGGATTACTACAAGCACCAACTAGCAAGACAACTGGAAAAAGACCTTGACCAAAAGGGGGAAAAGATAAAGACAAATGAGTTTTTATGGCTAAGAGACTTCAGAGTGAGTCAGGAGGTCATACCAGAGGTAACGCTTATGCACATCTCAGCAGGATCTCTTTGACTGCCAAAGTAGATACTACCCCAAATAGCAGGCTTCTGAGGTCTCTGGAGACATCCAGACACTATAGGTAGGGCAGATAGCTCAGAAATTTACTGAAGTTACTACAGTAAGGCATTTGCCAATAACAGTTAAAAGTCTGTATAGGGGAGTGTACAGGGGAACTTACAACTTTTCTAAAAATTAATTTGAAAATAAGAGGAAAAAACATAGTGACTAACAATATATAGAAAGCTGTTAGCCAAATCTTTTCCCAAGAAGATATGTAAAATACTATTATTTAAGTATGTTATAATTTGGGAAAAATTAAAATATATCTGTTGGCATATGATGTCACTGCCTGGATTGACAGAAGGGTTTCAGCTGCCACAGAAACAACAGTATTCCTCCAGGGAGAGCTAGAAAGTGGACCAAAGTGTTATAAGACCAGAAAATACAATAGACAGAAGAGATTATAAACATTGCCAGAGCATAATAGTCCTTAGTTCCTGAAGAAGATTGAGGCTTCACATAAATGGGCCAAGGGGTATAACAAGCATAGGAGTGGTGGGATGCAGTCTCTGGCTAGTCACTGTGCTGGGCATTTTATTTTATCCAAACACAATGCTATATGGTAAGTACTTTCATCATTCCTACTTCATTGATGAGTAGACTGAGGCTCACTGAGGTCAAATAATTTCCTCACGATCACACTGCTTTCTGACTTCAGATCCTGAACTCAATACTGCTTCACACATTAATGGACTATAAAGTAACCCACAAGAAATGGTAGAGATGTATCCAGTAATCACAAAAGGCAGTGATTATTTGAAAGCTTTTTTAAAATGAGGCTACGAAATCTCCTAAGTGACCAGGAATGAATTCTCTAACTTTGCTTGTTAGGTCACGGCAAAGTTTTAGTGTGCAGTCTTTCTGCTTTCTCCCATCAGTGTGTCATGAACTGTAAAGAATGTAGAAAATGCCATCCAAGTCTCGACTGTTCATAAAGAGAGCAAATATGTGCCACCTCTGAAAGGCTGCTTCTGTCACTCCAAGACTCTGCTGGAGGTTGATGCCAATGTGAAGTGCCTTCCCCAGGTGATGCGGAACAAAAACCATGTGTGTCATGCGCAGAATGTTTCCACCTTCTGTCAAAAAATTAACTGGTGCTGAAGCTTTTAGAACAATTTTTGCAGGAGCTGGGGCTCTAAGTACAAAGCTTCATGTAGAAGTTCTCATGAGCTGACAAAAGAAAGCAGGCACCAGAGCTTGGGAATTACTCCATGCAAAATAGTAAAATTTTGGCTAACCCTTTTCATTTTGGAATCTCACTGTTTTCTCTAGGGTTGTGGCCACATATTTATAGGAGGTCAAGAGGCAAAGAACCTATAGTGTCCTACAGTGTTCTGGTTAAAAGTGTGGCCCCTGGGATTAGAATGTCTGCATTTCAATTCCAACTGACACTAACTGTGGGACCTGGGGCAAGTAGCTTTACTCTGTTTGTATCCTCAATGGTAAATTAAGATTTTGCAGCTTGGATCCAAAGGGCAGCAAAAAAGCGGGAAGGGAGGCATTTATTACTTTTCCTTTCAAACAATTATAGTGAATAATTCTCGAAATAGCCTTGGATCAAGAGCAGATTCTTACCTATGCTTACAAATGCCTGTTTAGTAGTATGGAATTATACCTGATTTTCAAGAAAACCTGATCAGAGAAGAAGATTTCCAAGTCATAAAAATCCATTCATCAAAGTTCAGAGTAGGGAAATTTTTATTAAAGTCCTGCTTGTTCTTTACAACGCATATCCTAGTTTGTAAAACCAGGCACTATTGACAAAAAGTCCTTTTGATCTGCCTTGACTAAATAAGCCAGGACCAAGCGTCACATCTGGTTATGTCCCTTAAGTTTATTTAATACACTTCAGTCCCTTTACCAGACACTAGCTTTTGAAGAGATCAGGTCTGCGGTCCTGTGTTTGTTTTTTGTTTCGTTGCATCTTTGTGATGAGATCAGCTTGCTCTTTTATCCCCTATATTTCCTGATAATCTGATGTTAAACATTTTTGGCTAGAACATATCATGGATGTTGTCTATTTCTTAAAGCATCACATCAGGAGGCACGAAACAGCTGCCTGCCTACTGGATTAGAAGGCTAACAGAGTCCTCCATTTATAATTTTCTTTTTCTCCTTTAACTAGAAAGTAATGTGTGTGCCTCCACATTGACTTTACACAACTATTGAGCTCCCCACCAACCAGCTGAATAAAAATTGCTAATCTCTGCCTGAATCAATAATTTCATTTGGAAGTTTTGTTAGTTTCAGGTAGGTGTTTTGCTGGTTTCTGGTAATTTATTTTTGGACAGGGCGAGTTCTACTTAGAATGGGCATTTTGCTCACATAGAAGGTAAAAACTTGAGCTTGGCAGCTTCAACTGTCAAGTATAAAAGTGAATTTTAACTTGATGAGCATGGTCTATTAGCTCACTCTGCAAAGCTAGCAGGGATTCCTTCTAAGTTAAACTAAAGGTAAAATAGTAGTAGTAACTATCTATCTAGTGTTTACTATATGTACTAGACACTGAAGTGTCTTATCCCCATTTTATAAATGAGGAAAAAGACACAAAGAAGTTAGGACACTTTTTACAGTGTTGGAAAGTTCATATATAGCATTCTTGGAATTCAAAACCATCTTGTCTATTTAACATTCTTTCTCTTAATTACTATGCTGTAAGGGAAAGTTAAACTGCTTTCAACAGTACAGAAACTTACCCCTGCATTCAGTTTATACAGTGTTTCTCCTTTGACAACTAAGCATGCCTCCCTCTCTATATATCATTCACTCTCAAACAAGTTGCATCCTGAGATTTAGGTTGATGTAGAAGGATAGGTGCTGATATTGGTGGGGAGAGAGACCAGTGGGATTCTAGCTCTAACTGCAGGTAGTACCCAGGTCATCTATTTTTATAGTCGATTTTGTCAGCATCTAACAGAATTGGTGAAGGTCAGCTTATTTGCCTACCTTATCAGTGGCCCAATGACATTTGGTGTTCACTGGGATGTGGGAACCAAGAATGCATTTCCTAAGCCAATTCCAAAGACTAAGCAGTTAATGAAAATGGCTCTACTGATTATTATTTAAAGCTATGAAGAAAGTGAAGCCATCTTCATGATTAATAAATGATTATTTCTTTGCAGATTACACTTTTGTTTGTTTACCTTAAGTGGGGAGTTTCTGCCCAAGTTATAGGCACCACTTAGTTTTATTTTATAATCCTGCTGCCAATTTGTATCTTCCTGTGTATCTTCTTAGATAGTCAATGAAAGGTAGCCCATTAGAAAACCGTAGTCTGATGCCATGTTCACCTATAGAATCCTGTGCCAACTTAAAAGTTGGCATCTTCTAAAGGGATTGGTCTTTAAATCTAAAGTCTGTTCTTTTGATTTATAATTTTATGTTCAAAAATTTTTAAATCATTATCCTGTGTGCCTCTAGTATTGTGCTGAATCTATTGAATTAGCCAGCCATGTAAGGAAGAAGAAATTGACAGATAAATTCAATAAATAGCATTGTGCTGAACTTGCTGAGTCTCCAAACAAGAGGAAGCAAGCACAAATGAGCCATGTAGGTATACCTACAATGGACGGGGAATCAATATTTGCCAAGTAAGAAAAGGACAAACCAGGAGGAGGAGGAAAGCATGAAACATTTAATGTTAACTTGAAAGAGAATTCTGCCAACAATGGAGAGCAGAGGGGAACTTGAATAATTATAAATATATATGTTCTACATAAGAATATTCAATACAAAGCCCCTGAAAGAATAACAATAATGTCTGGCTGTGAACACTGGCAGGAGGAGGAGAACATAGAAAAAAATAAAAGAAGTACAATAAATGTAAATATGTTATGGCAGACAAAGCCTGTTGAAAATTACACTCCTTTCTATATTTTTTAATACGCTGATGAGTAAGAACTTCTGTTCAGCCCCACAGAACGTTTTTTGAAATAAGCAACTGTTTGCATGTGCCTTAACTTTAAAAGTCACTCTCTTAATATTAAAAATATCAAACCAATAGGCTTTTTGCTCATTATTAACCTGGATGGTAGTCTGCCAAGAATTTGTTTACACCAACTTTCTCTAACAGAAACAAATTATGTATTTGGTATTCTCGACTGATTTGAGTTCATAATTTTATGAACATTTATATCCCTTAAAATTTCCCTGGTGAAAATGTGTGGAATCAAAAAAAAATATAGCTCCCTCTTTCTCTCTCACTCTATTTGACCTGTTTCCACCATAAATTACCAATTGTTTTCACTCATGTTGCTCATTTATTTGTATAATAATCTTCTGTGTATTTTTTGGTAAACTAGAACTTTACACCTTGGGCTATCCTGAGGCACATGGATTCTTTAAAAGCAAGTGCATTAATTTATAGTATATTACCGTAATTTTGGACCAAAAAGATTTGAAAAGAGCAAATGGCTTTAGAAAGTGACCAACATGTTAGTTCACAACAAAAGCTATGTATTGAGAACATTTTATTTGCAATACTCTCTGCTATGGGGATCCCAAAGCAATAGAAGAGTCTTGCTTTCTAAATACATATAATTGGTTCAACACCTCAGAAAAAAAAATCGAAAAAATGATAATTCAGGCAAATAGTCAAAGCAATAATATAGAAAATGTTTTTTAAAAAGTATTGCAAATATATGGTCTAATCTTATATTTACTTTTATATGTTAAAAATAATTATATGTTTATGTGTATATATCTATATACGTAAGATAATATTTTAAAATTGTTAATGTTTGGTTGTAGAAATTATTGATTTTATACTTACCTGATTCTTCCAAATTTCACTTTTTGATCAGAAAATTAAACATGTGAAATAATACATAATCAAGTGTAAAATTCATTGCATATAGTTAATAATTACTAAAAGTGTTCAGAAGAAGCAGTGCCTCCTGAGAGGAGGAGACAGAACAGTCAGGGAAGGGAAGGTTTAGGACATTATTGTAGAAAATTTCATGTGGTTAAGTTTTTTGTTTTGTTTTGTTTTTTTTTAAAAAGACTTATTTACTTATGTATTTATGTATTTATTTATCGCCTTCCTCCCCCGCCCACCGTTGTTTGCACTGGCTGTCTGATCTCTGTGTCTGAAGCAGGCTAGATAGGGAATCAATAGATGGATCTGGAACCTGGCAGAAAAACCACCGCCATTGAACATGTGTCCTCCAGGATCCCCAAAACGGCTGCTGGAAGACCCTCATGAGATTCTCCCATTTGGAACCAGATTTCCTCTGGAAGCCAGGAGAAGCCCCAGACACTCTCCAGGGGACTTATCATTGGGCCCTCCGGGGGTATTGATGGGTGGGGTAATCAATCAAAACAGCAAACAGCTGGAACTCCTCCCATGCCATTAGCAAAGGGGTGGAATAATTAATGGTTTAAAAGGCAAGCAGGAAAGCAAACCAGCCCTGTCCCACAGTGTCTGTCCCTGTGCCTGTTCCTCTGTTCCTGCCCTGTTCCTGCCTTCTACGCCCTGCTCTTGCCATTTCCCCCCTGCCATGATGGCCACGCAAGTAAAGCCTGGGCATTTATAATCTATAATGGGAAATTGTAGTCTGTAAATCACCCCTCTTTATCACTCTTCAGCCCCTTCCTCTCTACCTGGGACCCATGATCTATTATTTTCTCCCATTTCTCTTCCCTCCCTACCTTAATAAATTACTGGCCTAATCAAAATGGCTTGCTTTTGAAATTCATTTCTTGCAGCTTAGTCAAGAACCTAGACAAAATCCTACTACATGTCTGTTCATTGTGTGCTGTGTTTGCTCTGTCTTCTTTTAGAAGGCACTGGGAATCAAACCCAGGACCTCCCATATGGTAGGTGGGCACCCAACTGCTTGAGTCACATCTGCTCCCATGTGGCTAAGCTTTAAGTAAATAACATAACTCTGTTGTGCTGATAAAGATGCTGTTGGATACTTAAAATAGTGTTTAACAGACGTGGTTGAATTTACATCTAAATTGCATATTCTCCATGTAATATGGGTTTTGGCCATATAATTAATAAAACATGATTTAATCTGTGGTTTATCCAAATGTATCTAATATTTATATGAAAACAGCATTCCACTTTAACAACTGCACAACTCAAATGATATGAATGTATTCAATTGATAAATTCATAACTAACAACTAACGCTAAACATTTTAAGCAGCCCTGATAAACCTGCAACTGGATGCCATAGTTGTGAAATTTTATGGTAACTGTTGAATTCTCAGTTTAGTCTCCCTTTAGGGAAAATTCTAATTCATCCACTGAGTACATAAAAAAATACATGCACTTTGAGTTTATTTTCCAGTCAGAAAATGGGTTTGTACTAATCTGTTTACACTCTTCCACTCTCCCATTTCTTACCCCTGTGCCTGTGACACATTATTAAAATGTATCACTAAGACTTGCATAGAGTGTAATCCCTGTTCTTAGAATTCCTAATATTTTATTCTAGCCAAAGTAATTAACCATAGGGATATGGGCTATGAACACTGCTAGTATCTAACATTTTCACTAAGAAACTTGGCCGTAAACCTTTAATTTCATGGATAGAATTCCTTCTTTTCATGTCACATAGTTTCCACCTCCCTTCCCTCTCCCGCCCCTCTCCCTCCCCAAGGATACCTTTTCAGCCTTCTTTTTCAATAAGAATGTCACTGGAGACAGCTTTAATAGAGGAAAAATGAGGTGATTCATTATCAGCATTTATCTTGAAGGAAAGAGGTAAGTAGTCATACTCAGAAAAAAATGTTTTTAATTCAACAAAATTAAAGGTACTTCTCTAGTTTTTATTTTTTAAAAAGTAAGGAACATTGATCCTGAAACAGGTGGGAAGGAGATATTCACACTGATGAGACAAAGGTTTCCTTTAGCAGGAAGTTTCAGTTAATTAAGTTTCTAGGACAAACAAGCTTGAAGATTCAAGCAATTGACTTCCAACCAAATAAACCCTATTTCCAACATTGTACTTATCATCCCAAAGACTGATTCAAATAAGTCATGGTAGCTGCCATAACTGAGATCTGAAACCAAATGGTAAAGTTATGTCTCCAACAAGAGAGTACAAGAAAACCAACTCAAAGGGGAGCATATCATTGACTTGTCTGTAGGTTACACTGCAGAGAGCTTAAGTGGACCCTTTGTTACCTCACTGGAGAAGTACATAGATATGCAGAGTAGGTCTGATGGGGATGCTGAGTATCTTCAGAAGCCTACACTTAAAATCCACTATAAAATAAAAACTAAGAGCACAATAGAAAAATAACTCATTTTTTACGAGTCATTGATATAAAATATTATAATAAACAATTTAACAGCATCATGGGTTACTACAATCAATGCAGGTTATTTAAGGAATCTAAAAATTTCAAAGTTTGAATGGCATATCAAAATCTGGCCACTGTCTGATTCCCTACAGCAGAGAGATGGGAATGCTCAGAAAATTTATTAGTTAACTTTATTTTTCCTCTCAGTTTAGCAAATCTAAGAGAGGACTCTCCATCTTATATTCTTTTGCTTTGTTGGGTTTTTTTTTTTTTTCCAATAATTCCAACTCAGGATGCAGGGATATCTGGTTTTAGGCAAACCCTCAGTCAGAGAACTAACAAGACATAACAGGGTACTCTGATGGGGCTCCATAGGTTGCGTGGCATCTCAGCAATCTCTCTAACTGATGGGACCACAGTCCCAGTGGTATCCCCTGACTGGACCATGCCAAATTACAAAAGCAGTGCCTGAGAGTCCACAGGGAGGAATCCAGGATCTTCAGGGGGAGGGAGTGTGGTTAAAGTTAAAGTAAAGCTCTCTATGTGTTTCTGGTACCCTTCAAATACCCCATTCCAATAGATAAGTGATCACAGATATACAATAATTCTGAATGTAATTATCTAGTTGAGGGCCTCAAATAAACCTATAAAAAGATACTCAACTTCAAAGGTATTCAAAGAAGATTAAATTAAAACTATAGCTTTTTCTTTTTTATCAGATTGGAACTATTTTCATACACCTTTTTTGGCAGTATAACCTGGTATGCACAAGGATGTTTTCCACATGGTAGTATTTTGCACAAATTACAAAACAAAAAAAAACAAACTATTAATATCTATCAATAAGAAATTGTTACACATCCATTTAAAGGACTGTACCATATAATGATGAATGTTTATATATTTTGGCGATGGGCAGGTGATAGACACCTGTCATAGGACATATTGTTAAGTGGGAAAAGGTAGATAATATAAAATGAGTTTAGACAAAATGAAAGAATTGGTACATATAGAAATTCATAGAGAAATATCTGAAGGAAAGTTTTATCAAAAAGCTTAGTAACAACCACCTTGAGGATGTGGAATTTTGGATGATATTAAAAATCTTTATATTTGGTTGAACTGTCTACCATAAGCTTTATTGAAAAAAAACCATGAAGGAATTTTCATTTTGGAAACGTTAAGGCCAAATCAAGAAAGTATTCTCTAAAATTTATCATATGACTATAACATTTTAATAACATTTTTATGATTTAGAAAGTAATGGCATGACACAATTCTGAATTACAAAAAGATTTTTACTGAAGTATAAAGCTCAGATGGCCATGTACGTTTGGGTTCTCCAATTGAAGATAGTTCCCTCATAATACTTGCACTCCAGCAAGCCATTCTCTGGAGGTGAGGCCCCACCAGCTGATTCAGCTGCAGATGAGCAGAGTATTCTGCTCAGAAACATGGACATAGCAGAGTAATCCAGGAAGAAAAAGTCTAAACTGGCTTTCTACCTAGAATCATAATATTCTGTTCTTCAAGAAGATAATCTAGCCAATGTTTTTCTTATTAAAATAATAATGGTGAATAATCACATAGCACATTACAAACATTAACTCATTTCATCTGCATGATAACCCAACAATACTGGTGCTATTATTAATTCCTATTTAATAAATGAAGAAATGGAAGCAAAGAGAGGTTATGAAACCAGAGCAATATAATCCAGCAAGGAAGTGCAGCTACAGAAATGAACTCATCGTATGGCTTCGGAATTCATGTTCTTATCTTCACAATTTTAAGCACATTCATAAAATCTGAGTCCATTCAAGCTCATACTCCTAGTTCAGAGGAGACCCAAGATTAGAAGCCAGGTGTAACTAGGTGGTCTTTCTACTTCACTCCAGTCTTAGCAGCAACAACAAAATCATCTGGATAAATGAGATCATTTTGTTTGTTAATTCGGAGGAAAGGGGAATAAAGACACAGCACTTGCCCATGTTTCTGGTGACAGCCAATTAGGTCTAAATAGGTTTATTATATACAGACATAAATAAAACAGTTTATAGAAAACTCCATGACATTTTCTCTTTAAACCACATATATTCTTTCTACTACAAGGTATCACCAAAAGCAGAGATGCCCCTACATTCATATGAAGTGGACTAGTTCACATTCAGATTCCTGGAAACAAAAAGAAAGATGTTCAACCTCAGAGATAATCCTTTAGGAGGGAGCAGGTAGCTTTGCCTACAAAATCTAAGAGCTAACTAATACCTTGCCTATGGAATGATGGCTAATTGGCATCCTAAACAACTGCACTTCAGCAAATAGCTGAACTATGAGAACTGAGTGAAATAGTAGGAACTGAACCATGGCCTGCCCATCCAGGGGCCCTCCAAAGGAATGTAATTATTCTGCACTATTCTAAGATCCACTTTCTGTGATACTAACTACAAGCAAATCACATTGTTCCTGCTAGAAAATTACCAAAATGAACCATATTCTTGCATCATGTACGTAAGCACACAGATACAGTGTACCTTTATAGACCTGACAGGTGACCCTCCCTAAAGCCATCTGTGAGGTATCTCTGAAAATAAGGCAAATGGAATCCCACAAGTCAAAATAAGTAGTCCTGTCCCATCCCCACACTTAAAACCAAATAACACAAGAATAAATGAAAAAAAATATATAAAATAAAATAAAAAAAACAAATAACACATCTACACAGAGGTATCCCATATATATCTCCAACTGTCTAGAAACTATCCCACATGCATACACAAACTTGAAACTGCCTATAAAACAAAGATTAGAAAAAAAAGAAGTCCTGACTTCAAAGTTCAACTGAAAACTACATCTTTTTTTATTTAAAGACAAGTCAACCTTTCAGAGTTTCATTTTCATCATTTTTGAAATAAAAGGAGTTGACTCTATTATCTTTCAGGTCTCTTTACTACTCCAAAATTATAATTTTAATATAATTCATTACAACATAGACATAGGTAACTTAATCTATTTCAGAAGACCATATAAGAAGTTGTTGTAGGACCTCATTTTATCATCATTTTCCTTAACACTCCTAATTGGTTTCTTAAACTAACTCAAAAAGGATGACATCAAGACCCTGAAGTATTTACAACCACCTAAGCTTTCCTTTGGTGTTGATCCCAGAGATGAACTAAAATGGCACCATTTCCTGTTTGTTATTCCTAGACTGGTGAACTAATCAACACACAGCTTCCAGCACAACTTCAACTGTGAGACTGTGAACAAAGAGGCCATTTATAGATGCTGAAATGCATACTGTGGAATCGCCAAACTGTGGAAATGTATCCAGGAGAACATATCTTCTTTCAAGAATATAAATGAATTAATCAGTAGGCTTGCCACCCACATGCCAGAAACATCCCTGATTAAATTTAATGTAGTGAATTTGAACAATCACCACAAAACTAACCATTGATTAAACAAAGGCCTGTAAGTGCTAATTCTTTTACTGTGCACTTTATTTCTGTTCTCAGTTGAAGGGCGCACCTTTGAAAATTTTGCTAGTTTGGGGGACACATCCACATTTAGAATTCAGTCTGGGTTTCTTTATCAAGGCAGCTCAGCTCTTTTACAGGCAGACTAATACATCAGACATTCAGACAAATAGATGCCTATTTACTTATTCTGTCACTGTGGCACTGAGATTTCCTTCTACCTTCTTGGTAGGTGGAGAAACCTTCCACTTATCAAAAGATAATTAGTCACTAATTTCTTCTCCCCTTGTACAAACAGGAGAGAAGTAATTGCCATAAGGCTCTTTACCCCAGACACAAGAGATGAGAGATAAAACACACCAGAGGATCCTGTCTCCTATATTTTATGCACTTTAACTTCAGGCATAATGTTATTTGCTTGCACGTGGCTGATAAAGGAGGTAAGGAAGTTGCAGAATTCATTATAAATGGCTGGGATTTTCTAGAGGTGATTTTTTATTTTCATCTCTCCTCTTCCCCGCCCCCCACGTCTTTCTCTGTCTCTCTCTGTATACTCACACTCATATACACACACAAACACATATAACATTAAATAGCATCTAATTCATACAATAAATCCACTCACAGAGGATGTAGTTTAACAACAGTTCAGCCTGCATTTACTGAGCTCCTGTTATGCAACAAGTACTATATGAAAGAATCAAATTGTTTCGTGCAAGGAGCTTAAGGTTTAGTGGTAGAAACCAAGGTTTAATATATCTGGTCTGAAAATAATTTGCAAGGAAAAACAAACACTAGCAATTTATCAAAGTCTGTCTCGCTCTAAATTCTGTGAGTTCTCACTCACATAAATAAGAGATATTCAAAAGTATACTTCCACAATTTAAAATAAAACTGAGTGTTAAACCTCTAATCTTGATACATAATAAATATATTGGTTTGTTCTCTCCAGTCAAAGCATGGAGGTGAAAAAATGGGCATCCCCTGTATGACCACAAAAGACACCCAGCTAACTCTTAGACTGACAGCCCTACCTGTTTCCTGGAACAACTATTTGAACTTTCAATTGTTCTTTAATGCTTAACACAGTATATTGAGCACAGAATGGATGCTTATCATGCAATCGTAAAACATGTTCAGGCAAAAAACACTGACTCTTCTTTCTCTCACATCCCACTTCCATTCCATGATCAATTCCTGTGGGGTACACCTACAAACTACTGGTACTGTATATCTAAAATACAATCACTTCCAACTACCTCTATTGCTTCAATCCTAGCCCACAAATTTCCAAAAGACACTTACAATCTGGAAATATTTAAAGGACTATTAAGCATCAGGTGGAAACCCTGTTCCTATGTGACTGAGGTAGCAGAATGAAAACCAATAAAGTAATATTTTTTCAAAACGTATAAAAATTCCAATACTTTCCATCAATATAATATTTTAGGAAACAACGGGTGTTTTCACATAGCAATTGAGGACGGTTTAAAGGCAAATGAGCAGGGACCATTAAGAGGGGGTAAGTGGGAAGAAGAGATAGATTAGAAGATACTACCGTTCTGTCATACCCTGCTATTCTATGCTTTCAAATTGTCACTTTCTTATAAAGTTCATGTGTCATAGATGAGCTATATTGTCATGTACAACACACATGGCATGTTTATAATATTGTAGGACTGTAAAACAATATCCTATTAGAAATTGGGGTGCAATTCAAATATTCCTTTTATTCCAAATGATTCTCTCATGCTGTGATTTGTATACATCATTTCAGGATTTCACAAACCAGCTGTGAAATTGCTGACTTGCCTCCAGTCTGAATTTCTTTGTTAGGAAAGAAAATGGCTCTTTGAAATAGCCCTCTTCCTATGAGAAGAAGAGATATTTATGCTTCTTATACAAACACATACAGGTAATTTCAAAGGGAACCTACTTGTTCCTTAAGTAAAAGGTAATAACACCTCAGCAAAAGGTTCCTTCAGGAGCTGTTACGCTGAATTTCTACCTGCTACATTCATGCCTGGCACAAGAGCCGGAAAGGAGGTGAATGCTATCTTTTAGAAACAGGCAAAGTTCACTCACCAGAAGCTCTTTACATCCCTGAAAGGGAAAATCCCCTGGCACCATCCTGTTTCTTTTGAGACAATATAGACCCATGCCTTTACATGCATTTAATTTTTAACTTGGTTTGCCTTAAAATTCTGAAATAATAAACTGGATCACACTACTGCTTGCTTCATGTTTGAAGAGCAATAAAATTAACTTTTGCAATTTCTGCTTCAGTTTTAGCATGAAAGAGACCACTTTGTTTTTAAATCCAAAAACGCCAAGCAGAGCAAACTGATTAAATGTGGTGACAACTTCTGCTACTGGCATTGACCTTCCTCTTCCTAGAAAAATTCAGTAATCCTTCTGAGAAGCCTTCTGATATTGTGACACTTCTAAAACACTCAAAATGGCACTGCTGTTCTTTACCAATGAATCAGTTTGCATAGAAGGCATTATGAATTCTTCAGAGTGTTCACTAAATGAAACATAATTAATTTGATCCCAGGACATCAAGGCTTCTTGTCTCATAAATGAAGAGAACCTCAATCACAGCTACCAGCCCTTATTTCAAAATCCTCTGAGGGGATGGAATCTCCATCCTTTGGTTGGTAAATTTGTTTTTAGGAAGAGTCAGAAGCTGTCAGAGCAAAATAAGCAGAAAGCTGATTTAAAGAGAAAAAATTAGTCATGAAGAGAATTATTTTCTGTGATTTGAAACTTATGTCTAAAAGTCATTCCCAAAAGTGAATCCAAAACACGCTTTGTTAAGTGTTTATATCACAGTGGCCAATATAAAGAAAAGAATCCTGGTCTAACTATAGTACCGAGCAAGTTAGTGGTTCAGTGATTATTGAATGAATAAAGGAACGGTTGAAAATGTATTTAAACGCTTACGTTTTAAAATAAAAATGCAGTCTCAGTCTCAGTCATATCTCCAATTTAAGTAAAATTCTCTTTCCATGTACACTTTCAATGAATATTCATTCACTTACTGGTGCTGCCAGTAAGTTAAAAGAGCTGACAACACAAAATTATTTTATTATATACTTCTTGCCCACATGGAATTCATAATCTACTCAGCAACACTATTTCCAAAAGAGTAGGATCCATTAAAATTAATGTTTGTGGGAAAAAAGACTACTAATTCTCCCCTTCCTCTGTGAAACAACTTTTAGGTGGCTACATGGCCACCAGAATAAGGAGTAGATCTTCCACTTTTTTTGCAGCCACACATGGTCCGTGGGTTGGTCATCAGGTTTAACCAGTGGGGACTATATGGTAACTACTGAGAGCTTTCCTAAGAGAAAATAATTCTACCCTGTCTCCATTCGGCTGCTTCAAATGTGCCCATGATATCTAAGCTCCTGCAATCACAAGCCTATGTGTGAGGAAGCCTGGAACCCTGACATCACGAACAGCCTTTGACTGCCTACCTCGACTTTCAATGGAAAGAGAAAAGTAAACTTTTATCTCGTTTAAGTCTCTCGTTATTATGGATTTTCTGTCTCTTGCAGACAAGACTAACCCTAACTAATATAGCATTAAAAGGTATTATATAAAGTCCTCTTGAATCTGAAGAGATAGCGTCAGGAAAGACTATGGAAAAAAAGTAGATTTGCAAAGTCAAATAAATATACAGTTGCAAAAATATTTCATATCTTTGTCTGCCTCACATTTGTGAGCTTCAAAAACCCTCTGGGCAGAAGGAGTAATGATACAATTCTCATTTTACATACAAGAGCATGGCTCAGAGAGGTTCTAAGTCCAAGCTTATAAAAACTACTCTATTTGCACTGTCTCCTCCCTCTCAGATTCTACATGAATTCCTTGCCTTACTCAGGCATGGGAGTTTTTATTCTCTTACATAAAGTTTCAAAAAAAAAAAAAAAAAAATCCAAGTGAGCTCTAGCAGTTTTTCATTAGTCAGAAAAGTCTTCAGCAGAGAACTAATCTGCAAAAGATGCTTTTATAATCCTGAATTATATGATATAGGTGAAATTGGAAATAAAGGGGAAATTACATCAAGAAATGCCTCCAGTTGAGGACAGAGCAGAAAATGGAAGAAGCACTTTAGCTATCTCTTCTACATTACTTTATATAGTATGAGTTTTCAATAAATGGAAAGTGTTGTACAGAAGGAGTTAGAAATATATTTGCAACTTGCACATTAAAAGTGAAGGGAAACATACAGGGAATAAGAAAAAGGAAAACTCTGAATCTGGCTGAGAGAAAAAAAGCCTTGTGCCAGCTGGAGAAAGGCCTGGGTAATAAGTAGAGACAATGTGATTTGTGAGGCAAGTTGCAAAAGGCACTGAAGATGGGAAAGGGAAAGTAAAATGAAGACGACAGCATGTTTGGGACTTACTGGGCAAAAATAAAATCACTTTCCACATGCATCCCACACACAGATACTCAGGCAGATTTATCTGATCAGTTCTGACAATAATAAAAAGTAGTACAAATGGAAGATGTCCAGCCATTCTCCAGGTACACAGTTTTGTCTGAAAATTAAGCAACTAACTCCTACATCTGAGCAATACTCTACTGAAAAGAAAGAGCAATGAGGCTAGACTGTCTTACACCATTTGCTCTATTACACAAAATTTTTGAGCTGTTTCAAACTGAATCTCTGCAGCCTGGAATAGGTGGTGTTGATGTTCAAGCATCTATCCCAGATGGTAAATGTAGCAAGTTGCACTAAAAAATAGTAGGAAGTTCTTAACAGGGAAGATTCTCACATCCTTTACTTGGACAGCTTTTTCAAAACCAATCACAGTACTGAATAACATATTTGAATGTGATTAAAAGGGGAAATTTTAGGTGGTATATATGTTACTAGAATAAAGATTTTTAACAAAGTCCTTGGAACTGCACAATACAAACAATGAAACCTAAATTAAACCATGGACGATGGTTAACAGTACAATTATAAAAATGTGCTTTCATCAATTGTAACAAATGTTCCACACCACTGCAAGGTGTTAGTAATAGGGTGGTATATGGGAATCTTGTATTTTATGCATGATTGTTCTGTAAACCCACAACTTCTCTAATAAGAAAAAAAAAATGGCATTAAAGTCTCCCTATGTTCATAGGTCATACTAATCAGAAAACCTCCCAGTGATTAAACTTCCCATGTAGCTTGCCTAGAAGGGGAAAAAGAACCAATCACATAAATAATGTATATATGTGCCATTTGAATAAAATCGTATACGTGAATATCAGCAGACTTGACAGTAACAGTGTGAGCAATTATATACTCATGCCATTAAGAAAAGGCTGTCTCTTAGGATTTTTAGATTTTTAGTCTGTAAGTAGTAGACAGACCAACATGTAGGCATTTAAATTTAATTGGCATATTCTATGAGCTCAGTTCTTCAAAGCAGATTATAAATGCTCTAATTCTGACTAATAACTTTAGGAACTATTACATAGCATCAAATGCCACAAATAAAATGTGTGCAATAAACCATGTGGAAAAAATTAGGGATTTTTCTGTCTCAAAATGTGGTGTGTTCATTTATTTTGACAAGTGCAATTTAGTTTTAATTATTCATCATATGGTAGTGAGTATACTGCAGAATATTTCATAAAGAAATGAAAACTTAAATCTGTAATGGGAAGTCCTATTAATAGGCAACATTATAATAAATATTTGCTTAGAAGAATGCAAAGGCAAAAGATTTACAGCTGGAATCCAGATGCCCCAGTTTTAACAAGGCAGTAAGGGTGGGTGGCTCACTTTTGTCTTTAATGTCCGGTGCACTGTTTTCTCTTCTGCCTCCTTGCTTCATCCACCCAAGTGAATTTTCATTGTTCTTAAAGCACATCCTAACAATGCCTTGAATTTGAAGATTATGTCAAAATTTACAAAACAATTTCACATTCATTCCCTTCATTTACTACAGAGGTTCTCTACCTCAACCAGGGGCTCTTTTGCTTCCTCTCAAATGCAAAAAAAAAAATTTGGCCATGTCTGCAGATTTTTTTTTTTTTTTTTTTTTTTAAGATTTTATTTATTTATTCATTTATCCCCCCCCTGCTGCTTGTGCTCGCTGGGTCAGCTAACCACACCGCGCGGGCGGGCCTGCCTTCACCAGGAGGCCCCGGGAACCGAACCCGGGGCCTCCCATATGGTAAACGGGAGCCATACTGATTGAGCCACAGCCGCTTCCTGCAGATTTTTTTGATTGTCATAACTAGGTAGGTGCTACTGGTTAGAAGCCAGGGATGCTGCTAAACCTCCTGCAGTGTGCAGGACAGCCTCCTACAACAAAGAACTGCCAGGCCCAAAGAACTGTCTTTGCTGAGATTGAGATACCCTGATTTAAACCTATAGCTGCACTATGTTCTAGAAAGCAAAAGAACTACCCCCACTTTGGGACAAGAAACGGAGCCCCATGTGGTCTCTGAGAGTAATATGAGAAATTATAACTAGAGCCAGCCCTCTCTGTTTCAGTGTATATTTCATACAATACAAAATTCCAATGACCTATAGATAATAGGGATTCAGTGATCAAAACAACAAAGCTTGAAAATAAGTACTAATAGAGTGAAATTCCCCCAAACAATAGACAAACACAAAACAAAGAAGGCTGGCAAGAAGGGAACTTCTTTTTATTGTGTTAAACAGCAATAGCAGCAGAAGGAAAACAAAGATAACAAGATCTGAACCCAGCTCTGCCATTCGCCCACCAGCTACAGCTTTTTGACAAGGGCACTCAACATTTCCAACTCCAAGATTAGTTTTCTGAACTTGTAATAGGGGAACAACTAAATAAGAGTTCATATGAAAATCTCCTTATAAAACATAAGGTATTGTAGAAAGGTTGTATATTCTTATTAACATTCTAGAAAACGGATTTCTCCCTCCCATTTTATCATTAAGTTAGTGGACTCCTGATTTGTGTTTGCAAGCCAACTAAACAAAAAAGCAGACATTTCCGAAAGCAAATGTATGGCCAGATCTCATAAAGATGGAGGGTAGGAAGTGGAAACACAGAATTATGGTTAAAAGTGGGGGTTCTGAAGTCAAAAAGCCTGACATTTAGAGGAACTAAATAATCAGCTTACTTGTAAATGTAGTTTGAATAAATTATTAACCTATCTAACCTGCATTTCCTTATTTGAATAATAGAAACTGTGCCTCCTAAGGTTGCAAGGACTAACTGATAAATGAAAAAGAACAATGTCAGAATATGCAATAAACACCAGCTGTGGTATAATAATGACCATCATTTGTGCTATATACATATACGTGTACACATGCACACACGTTGGTATTGAAAACACTGCTTATGGCATGCACTTAGTGCCTGAAAGGTGATAGATGAGGTGGGCAAAGTCTCTGCCCTCATAAAGTTCACAATTTAATGGGGAGAAATGAGCACATCAAGGTACAAATACTCACAATTTAATGGGGATAAAGAAATAAATAACCAAAAATAAATATATAAAAAGATCAGGAACTCAGGCTAAGAGATAAGATGCCAGTTCAAGTTGTCTGAGACGCAAAAGATTATATTCCAGAAATTATGTGAGAAATAGGCTATAGGAATGAATTACTGAAAGCACAAATTGTGATCCAGGAAGTTCAAAGGCAATTATAGTATGGGTGGTGGGTTCACAAACATGAGCAAATAAAGTGCATCTAGCAGGAGCAAATGATTGAAAGGGAAGGAAAACACTTTCCAAACAATTGTTTGTCAAACAATAATTCATCTTGAATATTTCATCCAATGAGTTCATAGGCCTACTTCCTATTTACTTATTAGGAAGTAGCATTGTAAAAACTATTGAGAGAGAGAAAAATAAGAAACTCTGGTAATAATCAAAGAAAATTCTCAAACCAGAATATCAGAAAGTTGTAAGGCATGTATCAATTCTGCAGAAATGATTGAAAATATATCATTAACTTAAAAATCTTGGCACAATGTGATCACACTGATTCCATTAAAGAGGAGATTAGTAGAAGGAAGTTAAATTCTATTTCAAATAAATAATTTCGTTAAATAAAAATTTGTGAACAAAGTTATTTAGAAATGAATTTATCGAAGAATAGATAAAAGAAATCCTAGATTTATGGTACTAGACAAATGACAGAAATTTTTTTGTTTTTCTTTGTATTGTTTACTAAAACATTATGTTATCAATTTTCAATTTCTAGTCTTAGCTTTCATAAATACCATAATACTAACCTCTATCAAAAAAATTTTTAAGAGGAAATAAGCCTACTCTTATCTGAAATAAAGTTATCACTCATCCTAACAGGCAGAAAAATATGGCATCAGGTCAGGAGCAATTTAAATACTTATAAAAGTATTGAAAATGGACCAAGTTCTTTAATATGGTTACACAGCAAAGGTAGAATGTAGAATTCACAATTATCTGATAACATTGATCAACATTGATTAAAAATAAAGACAAACTAGTATTTCTAAAATCCAGGAATGCTACTTGGATCTTAAATTATTTGCAGTGACCATCTATATTGCTCAAAACAGTCATGCAACATGGGAATCCCAGTGGGTTCTGTGTAATATTTTGGGTAATCTAAGCACCTCTTAAAATATATGTGTGTATATATATATAAATAACATTTTTGTAAGCAAATACACATATATGCATATATATTTATATATCATTTTGCAAATGTTTGTATGTATTGTGAGAATTTTGATTTTTACCCACAATAAAAATAAATAAAAAAATTAAAAAAAAAAAAAACAACAGTCATGCAACTACTAACTATGGACTTTTTTGTTTATACTTTCAAACATTGTCTGCTATTCTGTTGTGAATAGTCTCTAAAAGACAGAAAACAAATTAAAAATACAACTTTAAACTGGGATAAGAGGCTAAAGACTAAATAGGAAAAAAAAAACACAGGAGCAAGCAAAGAAGTAATAAAAAAAACTAGACGAAAAATGAATACCTCATTTAGACAACTGATTTAAATGGAAAAATAAGCTTTCTTTTTTTAATATTTATGTATCATGAAATCACTTCAATAAAACTATAACTTAATTTTTTTAATGTAATCTGTGGTGTACAACAAACAGAAAAATATGGAACCTGCTACATATATATGTACAGGGAATTAAGAAAAATTAGTAGTGCTAGACCAAATTTTTAAAAATAGGGCAACGCATTTTTTGTCAACATATCACCCTTGAACAAGAAACTATATAATATTTTACAAATAGAACTAAATTACATAACAATAATTCATTTCCTTGCAAATCAAGAATTCCCAAACACAGAAATGGCAATGACCCAGTAATACAGAAGGAAGGGCAACATTCTTTCTTTTTACATTGCCCCTCAATTACTTTGATTTTCCAAGGACTTATTTTCCAAGGGACTGATAGCAATAAGCCCCAAGAGCCATAATTCCAAACTCTGACCTCCTCCATGGGACCTCAGAACAAAAATGGGAACACAAAAATAAAAAAACTGAAGAAAAAAATTCTCAATAGGTTTTCTTTCATTTATTTGGTGCCCCTTAACTTTGTTGTTATTGTTAACAAATAGTTTTGAAATATATTCCCAATGGATTTTATTAGCATGTTATATAAATATTTAATATCTTAGATGGCCCAACTTTCCAAATGTTAATTGATGTTATTACTAATTGCTGGTGGAATGACCTAGGTGTATCAGGAAATTAACAGCAAAGTTCTTAAAGGTAGAAAATGTGTTTTAATAAGTGGTCAACATTACCATTATAAGCAGAATGGCTTTTCTTCTGACCTAAAAGTTGCAGAGGCCTTTACTAATTATTCCTTAAAAATGATCTCTTCCTCTCTTCCTTCCTTTACTAGAATAAGAGCAATTTAGTGAAAAGTTTCATTCTAAGTTACTAGGCACTTTATTATCATTGAATATTAGGTATTGGATTTCTACAACCACTGCCTACATGTATCTTCAATCTAGTAAGATTAAAACTTATGTTCTTCGGGGCATAATATTTAGTTTGTTTCAAATATGGGTAATGCAGTCCCAATAACAAATGGACATACAGATAATGTGACATCGTATAAATTCCTTCACAAGCTAGAGTTTCAAAATAAATAATTTGCTTGCCTTTGTTTCCAACTATTATCCTAGAATCACCTTGAATTATAGAGCTCTAAATCATATTGACCTCTAAAACATAGTAATGATAACAAAAATAATTAAATATAAGTAATAATAATAGCTCTATGTCACAAGCAGCATTCTGAGATGGCCCCCAAAATTCCTGACCCCAGGTAAACATGCCCTTTATAATGCACTCCCCTTAACTAGGGGTAGGGACTGTAAAAATTATGAATTTCATTCCAGTGATTACTTTATGTTATCTGGCAAAGATGACTGAATTAAGGTGCCTCATTGAATGTCTTGGAGTTAAGCAAAAGAGAGGTATCCTGAGGAATACTGACATAATCAGGTAAACTCTCATAAAGGACTGGACCCTTTTCCTGATGAGAGAGATTCTAAGTGGAAGAGATTCCCCTGTGGACTTTGAAGAAGTAAAGTGAAATTCAGTAAGGGGTCTATGGAGGGGACCACAATGCAAATGCCTAAGCAAAGGTCTTTCAGCTTCTGTTTATTTGGGAATGTCTTACTTTATGTCATTATTGAAAGGCAGTCTCACTGGATATAAAATTCTTGGTTGGCAATTATTTTCTTTCAATACTTTAAATATTTTATCACACTGCCTTCTTGTGTCCATGGTTTCTGATGAGAGATTTGTACTTAATCATATTGGGTCTCCCTTGTACATAATAAGTTATTATTCTCTTGCAACTTTCAGAACTCTCCACTTATGCCTGGCATTCAATAGTTTGACTACTATGTGTCTGGGTGTGGTTCCCTTCGAGAATCTCTTGTTTGGGGTTCGTTTGGTTTCTTGAATGTATATTTGTCTTTTTCTACGTTTGGGAATTTTTCTGCAACCATTTCTTTGGATATTCTTTCTGCCCTTTTCTCTCTTTCTTCTCCTTCTTGACCTTCCATAATGCCTATGTTTGTATGCTTGATGGTGGCCAATACATCTCTTAGGCTCTGTTCATTTTTTTTTTTTTTTTTTTTTTATTCTTTTTTCTTTCTGCTCCTCAGCCTGAATCATTTCAATTGTCTTGTTTTTGGGTTCATTGATTCTTTCTTTTGCCAGCTCCAAACTGCTGTTGAAACCCTCTAGGGAATTTTTCATTTCCATTATTGTGGTCTTTATATTTGGTCCCTGTTTTAGTTCCTTGGCTGACCAATCAAATTCCAATGCCATGGGTTCATTTAAACAATGGAAATTTATTCACTCCTGGTTTGGAGGCTAAGATAGAAGTCCAAATCAAGCCATCACTAAGGCACGTCTTTCTCTCTGAAGACTATGGCATTCTAGGATTGGCTGCTGGAGATCTTTTGTCCTTAGCTTGTCATATAACAAGGCAAATGGTAGTGTGTAGCTCCTGGCCCCTCCAGGATCTGTTGATTTCAGCTTCTGCCTGATCCCTCTATGGTTTCTCTCTGTGTGTCTAAATTTCGTTCCCCTTATAAAGGACTCCAGTAATAGGATTAAGACCCAACCTGGTTGAGGTGGACCACACCTTAACTGAAATTGCCTCATCAAAAGGTCCTACTTAAAGTAGTTTTACACCACAGGAATGGATTAAATTTAAGAAGATGTTTTTCTTGAATACTGTCTTACTATTCCAAATGTTGCCAATGCAAAGTGCCAGAAATGGCTTAGTTTTTATAATGGGAATTTTATGAGGGGAAAATCTTACAATTCAGAGGTTGTGAAATATCCAAGTCAAAGCATCATCAGAGATGCTTTCTCACCAAAAGTCAGCTGCTAGCAGATCCTGGAATTCTGCCACTTGGTGAGGCAAGATGTCAGGCCTGCCAGTCTCTCTCTATTTGTTCATCAAGCTCAGCTGTGGGAGATTAGGCATCTCTCCCTGGGCCTTGTCTACTTGAGCTTCTCAGGGCTTCTCTGTATTTCTGCAGCTGTAGGTGAACCAGGAGTCCTCTCTCTCGTGGCAAGGGAAAGATGGCGGTGACTCCCTTTTCTCTGTGTTTCTTTCTCTCTGTGTGTTCTCAGCTTATATAAGACCCAGCAAGAGAGCAGAGATCCAAACTGGGTCACATCTCAGTGACATAATCCAATCCAAAGCCCTAAAACAATCTAATCAAGTGATATAATCAAAGGTCCCTTAACTGAATTTAATGCAATAAAAGGTCCCTCACCCAAAGGAAAGGATTAATTCAAGAACATAATCTTTTTCTAGGATTCACAAAATTCAAATTGTCACAGGTCCATATAGCTCTAAACCACCACAGTTCATTTTAAATTTTCTCTTTATTGAGATTCTTGTTCATTCATCATTTTCCTGGTATCTTGTATTTCTTTTCCATATTTTCCTTTATGTCTTTGAGCATATTGGAAATCATTTTTTCGCTTCTTTATCTGGTACATCCAAAGTCTGGTCTTCATTGTTTTATGGTTTTTTTTAATCTTTTTCCTTTGGCTGGGACATAATTTCCTTTTTATTTCTTTTCTTTTTTTTTTTTTTTAAAGATATATTTATTTATTTATCCCCCCTCCCCAATTTTTTTGTGATGCTGTCTGCTCTCTGTGTCCATTTGCTGTGTGTTCTTCTGTGTCTGCTTGTCTTCTCTTTTTTTTAAATTTTATTTATTTTTCCTCCCTTCCCCCTGTTGTTTTCACTCACTGTCTGTTCTCTGTGTGTTCTGTGTCTGCTTGTCCTCTCTTTACGCAGCACCAGGAACTGATCCTGGGACTTTCCAGAGTGGAAAGAGGCTACTCAATCTCTTGTGCCACCTCAGCTCCCTGATTTCCTGCATCTCTCATTGTCTCTCTTCTGTGTCTCCTTTTGTTGCATCATTTTGCTGCACCAGCTCTCCACACGGGCCAGCACTCCTGAGCAGGCCAGCACTACTGCGTGTGCTAGCACTCTGCACAGGCCAGCACTCCGTGTGGGTCAGCTCTCCACTCAGGCCAGCTCGCTGCGCGGGCCAGCTTGCTTTTCACCAGAAGGCCCCAGGAATCGAACCCTGGACCTTCTATATGGTAGATGGGGCCCCAATCACTTGAGCCACATCCATTTCCCTGCTTGTCTTCTCTTTAGGCAGCACCAGGAACCGATCCTGGGACCTTCTGGAGTGGGAGAGAGGCACTCAATCTCTGTGCCACCTCAGCACCCTGGTCTGCTGCATCTCTTATTGTCTCTCCTCTGGGTCTCTTTTTGTTGCATCATCTTGCTGCACCAGCTCTCTGTGCATGCCAGCACTCCTGCGCGGGCTAGCTTGCCCTCACCAGGAGGCTCTGGGAAATGAACCCTGGACCTCCTATATGGCAGATGGGAGCCCAATTGCTTAAACCATATCCCCTTCCCCTTTTTTATTTTTTTACCATGTAATCTTTTGTTGCACAATGTACATTGTGTTTTTTTTAAACATGTTAACTCTGGGATTTATTCCTGGAGTTGTCTGTTCTTTAAGTTTGTGTTCAGCCAATGATATGATAAAGATTTCCTGAGGACCAGGAGCTAACAAAATCAAATAAACCACTGCAGAAAACACCTATCACACCCTGCCAATTGGCTCTCCACTGGATAGTGCTCTCCCTCCGAGGTTAGCCCTTAGGTTCATATCAAGGAGGTCAGCAAGTGGCAAAAGTGACATCCTCTCAGTCTTTTCTGAATCTGTGCTTTATCCTGTGCTTGTATTCCTGGCCTTATGAATGAGCCTGTTTACAGGAATTTGAATGTCCCCCCTACTCTCTATGAAATGGAGTTTCCCATGAAGGAGAGCCCCCTCCCCCCACTGCTATATTTTAAGTCTTAAAGAAGGAAATCCTTTGAACTTTTATTTAATTAGCTGACCAAAAGCTGCTTCTGCCTGCAGGGCAATTTCTGGGAGCATAAGTCAGAAAGGAGTGTCCTAGTTCAGGGTTTCAGGCTGACACTGTGAAGACTGGCATTGATATTGATATGCAGGCACTCCAGTATTCATAGAGGGTTACTATGCTCCTTCCAAAACAAGGACAGGAACCCACAAGGAAAGCACAGACCGGCACCATGCCACACCAGGGAGAGGATGAGAGGGGGCCAGCTAAGGCACCATGAGCTTCTATCATTTTTAAAAGAGTGTTTTTTTGATTTGGCACTCACCCAGGTACTACAACCCTTTAAACTATTTTCCAGAGTTTTAAAGAAGATGGCTCTTCCAATTCTTACTAGTTGTTCAGAGATTCTCTATGAGAACAGCACCCTGGAACATCTTAAGTCACCATTTTGGTCGACTGGAAATTCCTATTATAGTTTTACTGTCAACTACTGAATATTTTCTAAAACTTTGCCAGGCATTGTGATAAGAGTTTTATATTTATTTTCCCATTTAATACTCAGAACAACTTCACAAGGTAAATACTATCATTAGCCCAATGTTCTAGATGAAGAACAAGGTGCTTACAAGGATAAGTGACTTGCTTAAGATGTCATAGCTAATATGGACAATAGCTGAAATTTTTATCGGATTTCTTTTTAACTATAAAGCATATTATATTAAAATACTCTAATTTTGCTCTTCCTGGAAAGAAATGTTCTTGGTCTTGGGCTGCATTCTGGTGAGTGTGAACTCATTGTAAATAGGATCTCTTCAAAATATTACTTAGTTAAGGTGTGACCCAAGTTAATCACTTTGTGCTTTAATCCAAATTACTAGAGTCTTTTATAAGCAGAGTGAAAGATGGGTAGAGAGAGAAGCCACGGAGAACAGCCAGAAACTGGAAATCAACAGAATTCAGAAGACAAAGGAGAAGACACTGCTGTGCTCATTGCCATGTGATGGAAAAGCCAAGGAATCCCAAGATGTGAGACAGCAAAAAGATACTGACCCTGGGACGAAGCAAGTCTGACAGCTTCTGAAACAGTGAGCCAATAAATTCCTGTTGTCAAGCCAAACCATTATATGGTATCTGTTTTAGCAGTTAGGAAACTAAAACAATTTTTGGTACCAGAAGTGAGGTGCTGCTTTTACAGATACCTAAAATGTAGAAATGGGTTTGGAATTGGGTAATGGGTAGAGGCTGGAAGAATTGTGAGGTACTTTGGAAAAACCCTAGATTGCTTTGAAGAGATTGTTGGCAGAAATACAGATATTAAAGGTACTTCTGTTGAGGCCTTAAAAGGAATGACAAAAGTGTTTCTGGAAATGAGAAGAAAGGCAATCCTTGTTTTAAAAAGTAGCAGAGGAAAGCGGATGTGACTCAACCCCTTAGGCACCTGCCTATAACACAGGAGGTCCCAGGGTTTGGGTCCCGGTGCCTCCTAAAAGAAGACGAGAGACACTGTCTCCCTCCACAACAAGCTTAGACTCCGCCCCCGCCACAACAAGCAGATGCCACAAACCAGCAGACCCATGAGGAATGGATGTGGTTAAGGCTGTTGAGCACTCGCCTCTCATGTGGAAGGTCCCAGGTTCAGTTCCCAGTGCCTCCTGGAGAAGGTGAGCAAACAATGAGCAGACAGATGAGAGAACCACCTGGGGGATGGGGGTCTAAATAAAAATAAAGTAAATAAAATAAATCTTAAAAAAAAAAAAAAAAAAACAAGTATCAGAGACCTTGGAAAATTGTGTTCTGATGTTGGATTGAAAGTGGAACTTGTAAACAATAAACTTGGATATTTAGCTTAGGAGATTTAAAAGCTGGGTTTGGAAGATACAGCCTGGTTTCTCCGTGTGGTAAAATGTGAGAGGAAAGGGACAAGCTGAGAACTGAACTCTTTAAGCACAAAGAAATCAGAAATTGATTGTTTGGAAAATTCTGAGCCTAACCTCTGAGATTAGAGCCAGAAACAGCTCTATCAGGGACCCCCCCCCCAAGCTTCTAAGAAGAAAATCCCTAGAGAACAGGAATTCCTGTGAGGATTTAAATGAACATGGATCCAGTCAGACATCTCAGAGGAAGTCAGGGTTGGCAATGCAGTTATCCAGTTATCCAGAAAGGATCTATGTAAATTTCTATTGTATGATGGTTGGGACCCACTTGAAATGCAAGCAAAGCTGATAAGGTTTTGCAAAATTAGTATGAGCAGAACGAACTGAAAAGAACAGAGAAGGGACAAATTGAAGGGAGAATGACTTTAAGGGCAGAACCATGGAAGTAAATGTCAGGCCAAAGAGTGGGCCTCCCCACGTGAGCGGAATGAGCACTCTGTCTCTGCACATGGAGGGGCAGGCATGCACTCAGTTATTCTAGGAGTGTGCCAGCATCCCAAAGATCAGAGATGTTGGGACCTGTGTCCTGGTATTAGTGGAGAGCCTGGTCACATTCCCAATTCTAGGAGAGGTTGGGGTCTTCACCTCAGTGTTTGAGGAGAGCATGACCACTGAGCAAGCACTTGGAAGAGGGGGGGCTGCCACTGCATCAAGCCCAGAGGTAAAAACATGCATCTGTGGATGACTCTCAGACCTTGAAATCTAAAAGAAATTGCCTTGCTGGGTTTCGGACTAGTTTGGAACCCATAACCCCTGTCTTCCTTCCAATTTCTTCCTCTTGGTATGGGAATGTTTTTCTTATGCCTGTCCCTCTACTGGAAGCACATATGTTATTTCCTAGGTTTCCCAGGACCTCAGACAGGAATTTTACCCAAGGCAGAACACACATATAACTGATTTTGATGAGACTTTGTACTTAGCCTTGTTACTGAAATGACTTATGGCTTTTGGGGATGCTGTGATAGAAAGAGTGTATTTTGCGTATGGGAAGAGCATGCCTTTTGGGGGTCTACAGGGCAGATTGTTGGGGATTGAAATGTGTACCCCAGTTTGGAAATGTTCTTGGTCTTAGTCCACATTCTAGTGGGTGTAAAGCCATTGTAAGTAAGACCTCATCAAGAGGCTCTTTTAGTTAATATGAGTCCCCACTGAATCAGGTTGGGCTTTAATTTAGATTAATGGAGTCTTTTAAAAGCAAAATTAAAATCAGAGAGGGAGAGAAGCCACGTGGAGCAACCAGAAGCTGGAAGTCAACAGAATTTGGAAGAGAAAGGAGAAGATGCCACCTTGTGAATTGCCATGTGACAGAAAAGCTGAGGAACCCCAAGATTGCCAGCCAGCAAGAATATACTGACCCCAATTGGAAGCAAGGCTTCTAGGCTCTGAAACCATAAGCCAGACAATTCCTCTTAAGCAAGGCATTATATGGTATTTGCTTTAGCAGCTGGGAATCTAAAACACTATTATTCAGAAATCCAGAGTTCTAGTCCTGTTTTGCTAATAACTAGCTGTGTCACTTCAGGGAAAACACTGAATCTCCCTCTTCGTCCCTGATCTATAAACTGAAGTATAGTGCATCCTCTAAAGTCCTTCCAAATTGAAGATGCTCTCATGAAATTAAACTGTAATATATTTACTCGACCACATGGAAATGAATATTATTTTAAATGCAAAGTGAAATTACAAGGGCTAACTATAAGATACCTTATTTTGTCAAGTGAGCCAACTTCTCTTTATGAGATCCAAACCCCATACTGAAAAAAACAATATTTTGGGTCAATGCATAAAACACTGAAAAGGGATTAGGAGATATTTAGAGCAAGCTTATTTTAAAATCCACCCATTGCTTTAAATCCATTTCTGGCACACATCCCAGCTAAAATAGGAACTGAAAATTATTCAAAATCCCTCTGTAGAGATCATGAGAAGAATAAAATACCTGAATGCAGGCTCAATAAAAGCAGAGATTATGAGGCAGTTGATCCATAAGAATGTTCCTGGGTTCGTCTAGAGAAAATGTCTATGAAGGAGCACTACGGTACTATAACTGGAGACTAAAACCACAGTTTGGAAGTAATACAACCCTTTCCCCTCTAATACTTTCAGGGTCTGAATTTTCTGCTAGGTTGATTTCTTTCCAGCTCATGTGATCACATCTGCATATTATCTCTAGACCACCCCCTTCTCCCTTCATTCAATTATTTACCCAATCTATGCTGTTTCAACTCCTCTTCTTACTTCATGCTTCTTATAACTCTCAATAACTAAGTAAAACTGACCCTATAAGCTAGAGGCTTTTGCCCAATCTGTACCCATATAACTAAAAATAAATGAGTCTCTCTTCTTCACCTATCAATCTGCCCTCTTTCATAAGCACTAACTTATGTGAAAAAACCCTTAGTCAAAAGATAACATATGATTGGTTTATTATCTGATATCAGAGTCCTCAACATGATCTTAATCTCTGGCTGCAGTAGACTCCATATGGGCAGTGCCCTTTGGATGTGATACCACATGTTTGCTTCCAGGGATTAGACTTCATTTTTCATAGCTCTCCTTTTCTTTACTCACAAAACAGTTCATCATTCACTCTAAAGAGTGCTGGTGACAGCAGCTACCTATATCTTGGTTATTTAAGGCCCTCTATCTATTTTCTTTTTTTTTTTTTAATTTTAAGGTAGTTTATCTCATTCAGTTGATGACTCTGCTTTCAGCAGCTAAAACATTCAGCTCCCATTAGAAAACTCCCTATGCATTTGGAGGAGCCAAGAGAATACTTACAGTATCTTTATCTTAGCTCTTTCCATTCATAAGCTAATTCCCCCATTACAACAAATTCTCTTCCTAGAAAATTCAGCAGGGTTTCACCACACGAAGCTATCGGAAATATGCTATAATATGCTATTTCTGTTGTCAGAAGAATAAATGTTTGTTCTGCCACTTTAACGGGTTTTTCCCTTTACAAACCCACCAAGTGGTTATTTTCAGTATAACCTAAGAAAGTGCTCAAGCTTATCATCAACTCCAGATATGATGAATGGCTGAGGCAAAAAACATATTTGTTAAGGAAGCAGGCCATATAAACTTGTAGAGCTTTGATTGATCATGTTTACACAATGGATACAAATGTGATTGCCCTTTAAAAAATATTTGGGGGGTTATGTTTTCCTTTCCTTTCCAAAAATGGCTTCTTTCAGACTAGCGTCTGCTCATGCTTACACAATGGAATGGTATAGATTAGTTGCTACCAATGATTTCATGCAAAGTGATTCCTTTCTTCTAGAATGTGATGAGATATGAAAATGGTCCACCTAAGGACAAGCCCTCATTATTCCATTTTCTTTTCAGGATTGTGTGTTTGTCTATATTATTAGTATATACACAAACAAAAGCACTTTGGGTAAATACACTGAAAATCTCGACTAAACTTAACTTTTATTTCTTGAGCACATTAATACTTTGTATATAAAAATCATTTAACAAATACTGAGTTAATACAAAATTTCTAAATTTTGTTAGGAATAAGAAGGCACCACTGATTTGAGGTTGTGTCCTGTCATTACTGATAATTATGGGCCAGAAACTTTTATAGGTGCTCTGTTTACAGCACTGAATAAAATAGTCTCTGTTCTCATGTAGCTTACATCCTAGTGTGTATGGACAGTAAGCAAATATATAAATATATAACGTCAGGTAGTGATAAGTGTTAAAGTAGAAATGAGAAAGAGTGATGGCAGACAGAATAACTAAGGGAGGATTCTGATGGGACAAGCAAGCAGAGATCCAGAGCAGTAAGGTTATAAGCTATGCAAATATCTGGGGCGGGGGGGAAGCTGTCCAAATAAATAGAATAAGTGCATGAGCCCTGAAGCACTTGTAGAGAAATGTAAATATTAATGTGTGTGAATGTATTTTGATACATAAGTCCAAATACTACCCTTTCTGCCGTAGACATGTGTTGCCATGTGTTCCCCCAAAATTCACCATGAGATGACACGATAAGGCCTAGAATAACTGCTATCCCTCAAGTAATATGTGTAAACCAACTTATAATCAAATTTACCCCTTAGTTCAATTTTAGTGCCATTTTACCACAAAGGAAACCGTCCTTCAAAATTTCCTTTTTAATTAAAAAAAAAGATACCTAATATGACAAGAAATTCCTAAGTCAAAAGACTACTACCTCAGCCAAAGAAGAAAAACAGCAATTTCTGTTCCAAAAAATGATTTCAAAACTATCATCATCTATGATCATCATCATCATCAGTCAAAGAGGCAGTTGTTACCCTACTAGGATACAGGAATTGGTTCATACACAAATATGGAAATTTAAGCATAGTCAGACACTTTATGATTAAAGATAGAATACCTAGTTACACACAGCTAAAAGATATATATTTCATGACATAACACCAATGAGACCCAATTAATTAAATGAAATAATAGGTTGAATCTAAATTTTTTCTCCACACAGTCATTTCTCTAAAGAGAATAATATGTGCAACAATTTTTATTTTTAAATTAAAATCATTTTAAAACATGTACATGGTATATTCATTTCTAATAGTGAACATTAATAATTTTCTTTTGCCTATTTCAAAGTCTATCGTTCTGAAGAAACGTTAAAAGAGTTTCAATGCAATAATGAGCTATTTGGAAATAATTGATAGCAGGGAGAATCACCTTCAGAGTTAGTGTACAAACCTGTCACTGGTTTTCTCTTAAGACAGAGAACCATCACCTGGGAACCTGTGCACTGCCATATTCTCAACCTGACTGTATTATTCATTTTTTTTGTATTGCCAGCACATTCCTCAGTGTTTGGCACAGCATAGCTGCTCAGAAAGTGTTTGCCAAACAGGTGAATTCCGCATCAATGTGTCTGTTCTGCCGCCCAAGGCCAGTTTCTGAAATAGCAGCAAAGTTTATTTTGTGGTAGGATGAAATGAGAGATTCTCACAGCCTCAGTTTCCTCTCTAGCAAACTGTTTTAAGTTTATCTTCTATTAGGCCAGCATTTTCCAAAATACATCCCATGGAATACTGGTGATATAAGGGGTGGATGGGAGTGGGTTCTATCATGAAAATATCTGAACACTGCTATCTGAAACAGCAATAGATTTTTAACTGCAGAACCTCTTAAGGGATTTAATATGCAAACATACATTGTGTATATTATGGAAGATGGCTTTAAAAAATAGTCTTTCTCAAGTTCTTTGACTTCAGAATGCTTTTTCATTAAAATATTGTAGCAGATTAGCTAAAACTTTCCATACTTTGAACATTAAATATAATGAATTCCTCAAGTTTATTATATTATAGGTTGGATAAACACTTATTTTCATTTATTAGTTCTACAAATATTTTCATAAACCTGTTACAGCATTTTGAGGTTTAGTGCACAAACCCTCGATCAATCTCTAGGCAACTGTCATGGTTTGGCAGACTTACCCTATTCCCTTCTCTATGTTCATTTTTTTCTTGAAGTGTCCTAATTTGTTTAGCTTTTCCTTTTATTTAATCCCTTCATTCTCTTGATGACTATAGTTTCTTTCTCTAAACCAGCACTGTCAACAGAAATATAATTCATGACATATATGTAAATCAAAATATTCTTGTCACACTAGAAAAGTAATGAGAAAGAGATAAAGTTTAAGATAGTTTATTTAACTTAATATATCTAAAATGTTACCATTTCAACACAGAATCAGTATAAAATAATGATAGATTTCATATTTTCTGTACTTAGTCTTCGAAATCTGGTGTGCATTTTACACTTAACAGCATATCTTGATTAGGACACACATTTCAATGTTGTGACTAGTGGCTATCACACTGGACAGCGCAGGTCTGAAACATATACAGCATATATACAGTGCATTTTACACTTAACAGCATATCTTGATTAGGACACACATTGATTAGGACACACATTTTCAATGTTGTGACTAGTGGCTATCACACTGGACAGCGCAGGTCTGAAACATATACAGCTCTCCAATATGTTTCTTAAAATGCAGAAAATTGAATGAAACACCTATCAGAAAAGGCACATATTCTGCTTTTTTGTAAGATTATTGCAATTATTACATCTTTGTTTCCAGTATCTTCCTATGTCCATCCAGGTCTTTTAGAATGCACAAGCATAAAATCTTAGATTATTGAGAATGACACTGATAATGATACCTTATGCATGACCCTAGAAAGTGGTCGTGTAAAGATGGATAGAATGCTCTCTGCCCTAGCAGAGACCCTTGTCTCATTTGAGAGAGAAACATGATAATAACCCACAGCAATGGTTGCTGACATAAGAAAGAGATGAAAATGATTCAAAGAAAGATGTGACTCTGCCTTTGGTAGTCAGGGATGCTTCAAAGAGGTAGGTCTTAAAAGAAAGGTATGAGTTCACCAGGCTTAAGTGGACAATGGGCAGATGAGAATAACACATTCCAAAGAGGAGAAGAGCATTTGCTAAGGCATGGAAGTACAGAAGCATGAAAGACTGACACACTGAAGATTTGAGATGATGAGGCAAAAGGTAGACTGCAACCAGCTTGCACAGGATCTTGCATACCAAACTAAGCAGTTTACTATTCTTTAGGTATGGGAAGCTACTGAAATATTTTAAGAGATGTTACAGATCACAGCCTTCAAATTTTCCATGTTTCGTTCGCATATTACTGTGCTACTTGGAAATGTCCAAGTAGACTCAGACTGAACTGGCTATATGGGGTTACAGCTTTTAAGGAAAGTTAACCATTTCTTTTTCTATTGGTCCCTGTGAGATCAAGGTGATCTGAACAAAGTATCTTAAGTCTTTTTTCCTTTCATTATGCTTACTACAAAAGAAAGTGTGACATGTCCAGGACCCTCTTTACCCATACCATAATAGAACACAGTAAAACTGAATCAACTATTCAAGGGCCATTGTCTTACTTCTACAAGTTTCAATTATGTATGCTATTGTGTGTGTGTATGTGTGTGTGTGTGTGTGTGTGTGATTATGCTAAACTTGTAATCTGCCCTGAACTCACTGGTGAACTGATCCTCAACAGAATCACTGTTCTCAGCTCACTTTTCAATGAACCACTTAACCCATTAACTCTTCCTATCTTGAATTTTTTCAATGATCTAAACTGTTAAACATATGCTTTAAGTATTTCCTTTTTTTATGACTTTTTCCCATTTTTGGCCTGGCATCTGCCTCCCTGTGTAGAACACCAAGGTCTTAAAGGCAGAGAGGAAACTTGATACTAAAGAGAACAAAGACTATGTGTTACTTATATTTTGCCCTTAGGATCTGGTATCATGTTTAATATATGATAAGCAATTAACAAATATTGGAAAAAGGATTGGTGGGTGGATGGATGGATAAATGGATATGTAGAAAGACAAAAGGGGAGGAAGGGAGGAGAAAGGGAAGGGAAGGGAAGGAGAAGAGAGGAGAGGGGAGGAGAGGGGAGGTGGGGAGGGGAGATGGGAAGAGGAGAAGACATTACATTCTGGATTATAAATACTGTTTTATTTTAAAATTATGCAGAAACTCACAGATGGCAAACATTACACTAAGATTTAATAAAACAACTGGAAGATTTTATAATTAGTTTTTAAAGAGTACTAGTTTATAACAAATAACCTTGGCCAGATTTGAATAATGTATATATCCTCTGCTCCACCAATTTTATGACATATGTGGGAGCACATATGTGGATGCATACATACATATGAAACTACTGTGGCCATTACTGTTGGCATTATTATTGTTTTAACAATATTCATATTGAATAGGCACTAAGGGAGAAGAGCAATAATGGTCAAAGAAAATGCCTATGGTCTTGTAATTTCCATCAAAGATTTCTTCCTGACCCTTGATAAAATAAAATTTTAAAAAGTACCCATTTAATCCCTTTTTAAATAACCGTGTGTTTTCTAGCACCAAGATATATTTTTTCAGGGTCTCTCACCTAATACATAAAGCCATGCATACAAATGGAGACATTTTTTAAACTGTATTTCTCAATATTTAGGAACTGTGTTTATAGTTTAATAAATGATGGTGTGAGATGATTTATCCAATGGGACAGGAAACAAGAGGATAGGCGAGATCCTTTAAAAAGGAAGAGGCGGAAATAATTGGCCTACCCACTCCAAATGCAGCACTGGGGAAAAATCAACCTACAAGTCTACTGTCTTGTCTGGTACGCAGATTCAGTTTTAGAAAACAGTTCAGTCGAACAAGCCTGGAGAGTTTAGAAAAGCATAATTTGTGCCAAAGCAGGGAACACAGGGAGGAGAAGTGCTCCAGTTGGGAGATGGACATAGGAGCAAGCCTGTTCCCAAGGTGGCACACCTTGGATGAGTTACTATAGAAGGAGGAACTCATGGCAGTGAGAAAGTAACCATGGGAACATTCTTGACGTCAGCATTGTATCTATTTATCCAGTGCCTGGCATACTAACCAATTAAAATGAAAGCAACGAAAATGGAATTAATTTACTAGAATAATTATGATATGTACAACTTCTCTAATTAGTATTACACTGGCCTCTGAAAACAACTACACCTAGGTACTCTGTTTATACATTCAGATAATTTCAATAAGTAACACATGAAGAATATCCATTATTTTAATTGTTTATTTTTAAATATTTCCCTTAAAATTTATTTATACTGATTTGCATTCGTTTGAAGGGAAATAACACATTTATATATTGTATTTGTCAAGGCCATGCTGCAAACCACCCTTTGCCATAAAAAGATATCTTTACTAATGGCATATAATCAAGATGCACTTCATTAGTCATTAAAACCTACTACAAATATGCAACAGCTATGTAGCAATTGCAAAGAAAACAATGAAACTGATTTCAAACTGTATTGCCTATGATTTGTCTCATAAAACATGGAAAACACATTCCCGGTAAAAGAAATAAAATATGCAAAGAACATTTTATTCCCATTTGATTTACAAATGTATAAAATACTGTTTTTAATATCTGGCACTTGAGATGACAACTTAGTTTTTAAAATGAAGTTAGTGTTTAATAAGCTTTGCTGTTGTCATTACCACACAACTATATTTTCACATGTGTCTTTAACCACATAAAACTGATAATATTTAATCATTTTGACCTACAAAAATGATGACTTTATTGGTTCATCATAATCATAATGTATTAAAATTATAGAATCATAGAACCTCAGAGCAAAAAAGTTGCACAAGATCTAGTGGATTCTTTGGTCTAATTCATAAAAATTCCCTCTAGTCTGAAGCAGTGGTCATTTGATACCTGCTTTTGGAATCTTTAGAATAAGGAGCTTAAATAATATTGTATGGGAACAATAAATGCATTCAATGCAAAATAAGCTTAAATTAAATTTATCTTTCCATTTATTCACTCATTTCAGATAAAATGTCTAAAAGTTAAAGGAAATAAGAAAGAAATACCTATCTCAAAAGACTATCTAAACCCACAATATAAAAGAACACAGAAAATAATTTAGAGTTTTTTAAACTACCAGCTTAAATTCCATCAGGACTTACTATTTAGACTAAAAATATAATGCATTTATTCCTCTAATTTCAAACAAAAGGAAACTAAAATTAGTATTCCTAGATAACACTAATCTAAATAGCTTAGAAGAATCAAGTGAATTATTCCAGTGGAGAAAAGGAAACCACTAAGAAAATAGATATTTTAATGTGCCTCAGTCTGCAACCTATCCAGGAAGAGAAATCAGATCAAAGATAACCTTGAGCTAAAAGGTTATGAGGGATTCTTTCAAAATGAATGATTTTCAAAATGAGTCAATGCTAGAGCCTATCAGGTAATGCAAATGTGTACAGAGAAGAGGCCTGCCTTCCTAGAACACCCAAACTCATCAGGAAAAATAGAAAATTGCTATGGACAATTGGACAATCATTATTCCCTTCTAATGCCTGATCCCAACAAGTGAATTTACCTTTCTTCTTTGTTCCCTGTAACTTCTCAATTAAATAGCAGTCTTACAAATATAAAATTAATAACCTTTAAACTCTAGCTTTTTGAAGTATGAAATGAAAGTATTTTAGGGACAGGAGGGTCCAGCCCACTAAATACATCAATGAGGAGACTGAGCCTTAAAGAAAATGAATTGCCCAAGATCCCATAGCGAGAGGAGAGGTAAGATCAGTCCCAAAAGACTGGGCTCTAGAACCTTGGACCAGCTATCTACACCACAGGCCACCATTCCCCTAGTGTGATCTGGTCATTTCTGCTGTGAGACTGAGTGGTATGTGTGTCTGCCTATGTCAGGGTATAGCTTAGACAGGCATTCATATACTTGGGACTCAATTTTATACTGATTAATTAATCAGACTTAAACAGTCCTCTTTAAGTCTAAGGATCTTCCCCCTAAATTAAACTCTGTAATACCACAGGATTATCTGCAGTTGGGTAACCAAAAGCAAATCACATTATTATAACAGAATCATCAAAGTATAAATTGCTAAAACAAACTTATAATTCTCCCATATGTAATACTGTGTGTATGATATACACTAAGCCAACAGGAGAGAAGGAGTAAAGACAGAGAACTTCGTGCACAATAGAAAGGTATTAGGTTGAATAATCAAAAAGGTGACTACTGAGAATTTTCTATTAGAAACAGAGCCAATTGTTTGTTAAATATGACAACATATAAAATAAATTTTGCAAGGGTAAATTAGGTTACAAAAATGCTTATGCTGGCAATATTAGAATTTAAATAGCAAAAGTATAAATTTGATAAAATCACCAAATATTTACAGCCAAATAAATAGGTGAGGGAAAACTATTATATGCAATGCATATTATATTTATCAATTAAAAAATAAATTTAAGCAAATTAGTTAACTTCCCTATTATGAAAAATCTACAATCTAAAAACATATCAGAAAATCACTTAAAAATAAAAAACTTTATTTACAAATAAATTTTGTGGACAACACATTACATTCAATATCACCTATATAATATTTTAATATCCACTTCTATTGTTATTTTTATATATTATTTGTATAAGATATGGCTATATATTAATTCTATAAGTCATAAGGAAACTTCATCACATTTATTATCAAAACAAAACTATTGAAAAATTCCTAAAAGATGTATAATATATTATATATTGATGTATTATATTTTTATTTATTTAAATAAAATAATACATACCCCAAAATATGATTTTCTTCTCAAGTTCAATTGCACATCACCTACAAATAAAGGAAAGGAGATCTTTTAGAATAAACGAAAAAACCTATATTTTTTTTTCTTTGAAATAGTTACATTCCAATGGTATCACTGGTTTGATAAAAAAATGATTATCATTTGCCTAAACAGTCTCAATGGCAAGTCATGTTAAAAGAAAAAGAAAAAAAAAAAGAAGCCTTTACCAAATACACAAAATTAAGGGTTTAAACATCATATGAAAGTCAAAACTCTGTCTTATTTGAAATTAAGGGATAAGTTTCATAAGATTATAAAAAGCAATAATTAATATTCATTCCTTATAAACAACACTAAAACAACTCCATTCTTATCATTTTTTAGAATCACTGCCAAATTTTTAGAGTAGAATAAAAATACATCTTAAATATTTCAGTTTCTAACAACCTGAAATCTAACTTTTCAAAAGGTTAGATAAGATAAATTAACAATTACAAAGATTTTAAATTGTATTAGGTCAGTCTAAGATATTCAAATCTCAGCATTTTTATACCCTCAAAATTTTACACTCACCTTCCTAAATTAAAACTCAAGGTGATAATGATAATAAAGTAATTTGGACTTAAGGCACACATATATTTACATTTCTGTGACTCCCATATTTTTTGTCAGACTCTCTTTTCTGAGCTCCACACCCATACTGGCGACCTGACATCTCTATTTGGATATTTTAAAGGCATCTCAATCTCAGTATGTCTGAACAAACATATGACTTCCTATACCACTACCAACCCCCTCAAATGGCCCACTTCCAGTCTTGGCTGGGAATGTCACCACTATAATTTATCCAATTGCAGAAGCCAGAAAGAAAGACAGGGGTCTCACACACCTTCCTCTCCCTCACTCCCCTTTTATAGCCAAACCCCCACTAAGTCTAGAAAATTTTACTGCCTCCATCCCTGCCCATTTCCACTACCACCACCACCCACCCGACCATCATCTCTCACCTGAAGTGCTATAGAGAGCCTGATTCTTTCATGCACTCCTGACCCCACCTATCCTTTCACAAAGAGTAGCTAGCATGAACAACCCTGGACTCAAACTCTTTAAAACCCTTCAATGTTCTCCCATTTGTCATAAGAAAAAGACCAAAATCTTTCATTGGACTGCAAATCCCTGCATTGTCTAGACTTTGCCAAACATTCCCACCATCTTATCTTTCACCATCCTCCACTTAGCTCTCTCAATTCCAGCCAAACGGAAGTATTTTCATTTCCTGACATTTGCCATGCTCCTTCCTATTTCCAGGCTTCTGTACATAATATGTTTTCTGGCATCCTCTCTCTCCTAACCCATTTCCACCTACTCTCTCTGTGAATCCCCCTCAAACTGCTCTTTCTAAGAGAAGTTTCTCCTGATGCCCCTGAGAACGTCAGGTCCTCCTATTACAATACACTCTTACGAGACAGCATTTGCTCCTTCCTCAGAGCATTTATCAAGATTGTAACTACATCTGTGATTTATGACCATAGCCCTCACCTCACTCTCAATTAATTGAGAGTCGCATCTATGTGCCTAGCATAGATCCTGGCATCCAACAAATATTAATGAGTGAAATAAAAGTAAATGCATGAATGAATATGACAGCTTGGGGCATGTCTTTTCTTTAACGTTCCATTCATACTAAAGCATGTCTCATGTTGTGTTACTGAGGGAAATATTTACTGTTATTCCTGAGCCCCAAAACAAAAAGCACGGGGTTCAATAATGACCCTCATAAAATTCTAATTGCTTTTTGCAGACTAAAACAATATAAAACTATTCCCTACATGTAGTTCGGTGAATAGAACATCATAAGTGTTAGATTAATATTTATTGAATAAAGGCAGTTACATTTTATAGGGCTCTTCAACTTAATGTATACTTCCAGATCCAAGAACTCATTTGGACATTAAGTCAAACATGTATACCCTCAGGTATCATCCCCAGCTTACAGATAAGGTAGTTAAGATAAGAGAGGTTCAGTGCTTAGCCTGTGGTTGTACTACCATTTATCAGTGAAATGGAACCTCCCTTCTCCAACTCCTGTGTGTGCCCTGCTAAACTATACAGCTTTGACCGTGATCCAGATAATGTAAACCTGACAACTGCTCCCTGAGACCATCCCGTAAATTCATGATGATTATGTTGCTGAAACACAGTATTTTCACAACACTGTGCATGACTCAGAGAACTTATACCTATGAAAGTACTCACTAAACATCCCTCCAAACTCAGTTCCACAAAATTTAACTTCCTGAGTCCTCCACTGAATAAAGATGGCTCATCTCTACATCTCCTGTCGCAACATTTCCTGCACTCAATTTTAAAGATACACCTTCTTCCACTAAACATAATTGACTTGAAGACAGGATGGTGATTCATACTTGAACTCTAGTCCCTCGCGCAATGCAGCGTTCACTAAAAACTCGGGTTTTGAGTAGATGTGCATAACGGAGAGTAAATGAATTAGCCCAAGATATGCCCAACGCTAGAAGCTTCTGTGACTCCTCGGTCATCAAAAATTAAAATCTGAGATCATTTTATTGAGATCTTGTCCTCTGGAAGGCATAGTAATGATTAATCAAAATATATTATGTGTTTACCACATAGGATAGTAAAGATCATCTTACTGACAAGTTAGAATTTATGTGGTTTCCATCAGTAGGAAATATTATTTCAAGCAGATAGAAGGGTTCAAAAACTTACAAAAACAATGACAGCAATTAACAAAAAATGGGAAGAAAAATAAAACCATGGGTTTTAATTTCTTCAAAATGTTGAACAGTTTTCTTTTAAATTGTTACTATAGCATGTTGAAAAATGGGCTGAGCGATCCCATTCTAAGGTAGACATTTGGGGTTTTGTGCTTATGACTGCATCTAAGTTAAGCTCTATAGTAATAAGCTGCCTAACCTATACAGCTTTCAGTTTTTCCTGGTGTGTATAGCCCTCCACATATGGAAAAACGGACAAGTTGATTATGTAGCATCATTAAAACTCAAGTTATTAAAAAAAAAAAAAAACCATTCAATTAGAACTCTCTTTGAGAGAAGATGAGTAGAAGAGAGAAAATTCTTGTATGTTTCTGAAATTTACAGACACATGAGTCTTCTTTGCTACTTTGTTCTTTTGTTGTCTGAGTGGGTTCTCAGATAGACAGATATTATCAATACCACAGAGGACAAGATGAATGAGAACTCAATTTTTCCTAAATAAATAAATATAGTATTTTTTTCTCCCAAGCAAAAATAAACTTAGGGCAATACTGTTCAAAGTAAGTGAATAGCTTCTGCTATAGATTCAAGCAACAAGAAGGACAAGTATATTGGTCTCCATTCACGAACTTGAATCTTTTGTAAATGAGGTAATACTAAAAATGCAATGACATCCTTCCCTGGCAGAGCTATGGGTGCTACTGGCTAAGCAGAGAAAAAGAGAAGATATAAATAGATTGGAGCAATATGCTCAATGATAAAATGTTCACATTTTTTTTGGAGTAACTGATGAAGAATAAAATTAATGTCTTTATGACAAAGGCAATCAACAATGTATCAGCCTTACACTAAAGAAAATAATTTCATTTCTTCCTAATTCTACGTATTGTACCCAATCTTTCCAGCTCCACAGAAGGTCATTTAATGCATTTTCCTACTGGATACATTAGCAGAATCCCCTGTCAAAGATTTCATGGTCCAGTATCTGGAATAAAGTCACATCTGATAAGTAGTTCCTTATAAAATGTGGTAAACAAAGAGAATCCATACGCTGATGAAGTTTTTAAGTCTTAGCCAGAAGCAATGAAGATTTTTTCCTGCATACCCATCACTAGTTTTCTTGCCAGATGATAGCTTTCCCTTTCCAAATCTAAAAGTAATCTGGCAAATTACCAACTGAAAACAAGGAGACTCCATTATTCTAACATAGCAAGGAGTCTCAGAAATACTTCTAATGGTGAAGGAACATTGCCAATAGTAATTATAAAATGGATTTTTCAGTTTATTGGCTTTGTTTGCTTTTCTTCTACTTTTTTGCTATGTATTTCACTTATTCAAACAGACTATGGGTAATTTGAGAATGGAGAACCAATGAACTCAAATCAGGGAGTCCTAATTTCCCAGCAACTTTGTTGACAATTCATTTCTCTAGGATGAGTTTCTTCACCTATAAAAGTAGAGAGCTGAGCTAAATGAGCTCCATGTCCCTGCCGAAGATAAAAGTTATGATTCATAGGATGATTCTATCATACTTGCTGTTCTGTTGAAAGGCTTACTGGGGAGGTCACTAAAATAAGCACCTAGAAAATGGTTAGAAGATTCTTAACAGATTTCATTTCCTAAGCCATCTATGCCATTCTTTAGTCTGCAAAAAGGGGGGGTGGGGGGAGAGGGAGGCAAAGGCTTTTTAATCAACCATTAAAAGGTTATTCAGAGACCACATTGAGGAGTTATGAAGTATGTTTCTAGTTGAGAATGCCATCTACTGACAATAAAATACTCAACAGTCATATGATTTTATTGAGTGAAGAGTCAAAAGTAGAATTCAGTCCTGGATCAGGTAAGAATCTGATATGTAAAAATAAAAGCCCATCAATTCTTAGCATCCCTTTGGGTTTTCTGTATCCAGATATGTTTAATAACTGTCATATCTCAAAACAGTGTACTCTGACCCCCATTTACTTTAAAAATAAAATGATAGCAGCCAGAGTTGCCGGCCATGCTTGGGTGGTATGGATGCTCCTAAGGAATGCTCCATTGACTACTTTTTAGTGTAAACAGATTCCTGTCAGTAGTGCTCAAACCACACTCAAAAAGAATAGTGTATCTCATAAAAGTACAATCATCCTGTCTGGGTCAAAAAGCCCCTACATCTCTTCTTCAACTCAATTCTTTTAATGAATTTTCATCCAGAAAGCCATCTCATTGAAGCTTGTTGATCTCCTCATCGGGCCTGTTTTGAGAGGAAGGGTGGTAAGAGCTAAGAAAAGGGCTTGATCTCAATTATAATAGGAGAAAATTAAAATCAAAATGAAAAGTTTTCACACTTCATGTTTTCTACCTATCAAATTGACCAAGATCAAAAGTTTTACACTGGGTTGATGAGTGTGTGGGATAAAAGGCATTCACATACAGTTTTGGTGGAAGGATCCCTTGGTACAAACTCTGGGGAAGTTTATTTACCAATATCTACAGAAAATTAATTCTTTGACGTAAAAATGCATCTTTTAGGAATGTATAGGCTTACAATATGTAATCATTAGGCACCTGATACTGGTTGAAATAGTTAAATAAATGGCACTGTTGTAAGAATTTAATGAGATAATGCATGTGAATTATATAGAACAAAACCTGTATTGGATTGGTATTAATGGTAAGTACTGATTAATGCTGTTCTTGTTATTAGATGACGATGATGATGATGATGATGATGATGATGATATGATCAAGTCATTTTTGGAAATACTACTCTATACTGGGAATTCTCTCTCAAACTGAGAACTTTAAAAGACAGTAAATCCTAGCAGAGAGTCTCATGTTCTTCAAGGTGAAAAATTAATAATCACACTGTGCACTATGCATACCTATATATATATAACAAGTAATTTCAATGTTCTCTTTTAAGTCTTGTCAGTTGGGAAATTTTTTTAATTGTATAATTTATGTATAATGCTATATGTTAATTTCATAGGTCTGTTTTATAGTGAACTAATAAATGCCTTAAATGACTAGGGAGAAATACATAAATCCTTGTAATATAGATCAAAATGATCTAATTGAATTAGGATATAATTTGTTGAATGAGTTAAAAAGTAGTTTAAATATTTTCTGGCTTTGTATTCTTTCTATATTTAAAATTCACTTTAATGACAAAAAGCCAAAATATGGAGAAAAAGTACATTCATTTGACTTTAACCTAAAATAACCGATTTGCTTCTCATGAGCCTTGGATGTTGCTGAGGTACATTTGTTAAATTAAAGCAGCAATTTTTCCTGAGGAATCTTCTAATTTTGTTCCAATCACTGGAGTCATGTTTATGTATTTCCTTGCACAGATATGCTGCCTCCTTAGAGAACTCTTGAGAATAGAAACTCTTTATCAGATGATTGGATATCAAACAGTGAGATGACTAGCCAGTTAGGTTAAAAATATGAAAAGACATTTACATTTAAACATAAAAGTGATCATCTGAATGACAAAATATGTGGGAGGTGAAGGGTGGAATAGTAATACTTGCTTCCCTTTTTTCTCAGAGCTTCCCCATACTTACGCACGAAAGCTGAATTATACTATCCTACTGTTTAGAGTTGTGCTGTCCCATAGTATATCCACTAGCCAGATGTGACTACTGCGTACTTGAAATGTGCCTAGTGAAAAGTGAAGACTTCATAGAAAAAAACGTGTGAAATATTTCTTCAATAATTGTTTTTAATGTTAGGTCATGTTAAAGTGATAATATTTTAGATATATTGGATTAAAAAATAAATTATTCAAATTGATTTCATCTGTTTCTTTTTAATTTTTAATGTGGCCTCTAGAAAACTTGAAATTACATTTGCAGCACATGTATTTCTATTGGATCATGCAGGAGTACAGCACCATTACCTATAAGCTGCAAATGTTCCTTTGTGTGTACCTGGGTGTGTTTTGATGATTCAGGTGACTAAGTTCATCTCCAGAAGGGAAGGATCCACACATCTGTACTATCTTACCTTCAGCATGTGTGGGAAGGCTGGCTGATTCCCATTATATGAGCCCAATTGTCCTTCCTCCCCCTCACACTGAGGCACAGCTTAGCATGGTGCTGGAGTACGGAAGGCCTGGATTTCCAGCTGGTTTACTTGGACAACTCACCACCTCTGAGTCCCTTTGCTTAATTATATAAATTGCTTAGCTACCTGAGCACTAGCATTGCCATGAAAACCTGTAAGGTTTATTTGAGAACTCTGTAAGTTGTACACACAGTGACACTCAAGGTGGTATTAATACTAGATTTTATGTCAACAAATGGCATTTGGAAAAACTGATCCTTTACAATCCATCTAAACGTAGCAGAAACACCACAACTCTGCTGCCAATCACAATGCTATAGAGAACACATGGCGACATATTTATTCAAATGTAAGCAAAACTGGAATTGTTCTGTAATGATTCTTTTTCAAAGCAAGCAGAGTTTGGATCTCTGAAAAAGCTAAATACTGATGTTTACAGTACTAGAATTAAGAGTAGAGAAATTTCAGACTGAAAACAGATTCAAATTCTATGGTGATGTTTGCTGATAACAATTGGCTGTCTCTTTCATATACTCACACATTCACTCATCAAAATTTGTGGAGTATGCTATCCAACACAGCATAATGGAAAAGATCTCAAGATCTGGTATTAGATACTTCAGTGCTAATTTCAGCCACTTTGATTGTTTTATAACCTTGTAAAATTTGGGTTAAAATTATTATATCTAACAAGTTTTGGGTGAAATTAAATGAAGTACTGATTGTAAAAAATAATAGGATGATTCCTGGCACAACGTGCCCCTTAAATGTTAGCCAAAATAATAATAATGTCTATTATTTAGTTATTGTACTAGACACTAGATATACTTAGAAGATACAATCTGTGCCTCAAGGAATTAGCTAAATGATCGACTTTCAGCTATGTCTAACGATATTTAAAAATTGGATACTTTCAAATATCCAAGAAACTATATGAATGTTAGGCTCTTATTCTATTTATTAGCATTGTGTAATTATAGTCTTGATTTTCAGGAAGGCCCATTCAATAAGCCAAAAGCGTTTTGCAAAATGAAATGCGGTTTATCTAATATGTTTCATTTAATCAGTCTTTTTAATACTGGATTTCAGGAAGCTCTTGAAAAAACAATCATTTCCTCTTCTACCAGGTATAGAGTTAGGCTAAGTACTCTGTTAATTGGATTGCCTCTTAGATACTATTTTTTTTTAAACATTCAAAATCTATCACTACCACCTAATGCAAGAATCATTCACTGTGATCCTGTAGTTCAGCAACAGAGGTGTGAGACAAATTACTCCTTCCATTAGCTCTTACAATGAGGAGTATCATCTTTGTCAATTCACTATTTTCCTCAATGAATGAACAAACAGCAAGGAATTCGACAGAATGACCCTACAGGCCAATTCTGCAAGACTGCTTTATTAGAATCCACAAAATAAAAATTTTGTCCCAATTTGTAATCATTCTCAAATATAACAGAGGCAAAGAGGATTCAGAAAAGTGTTTCTGATATCTATCATCAAAATGGAGCACTGGCTGCCACTTAAGAGGGGGATAAATTAATTTGGAATATCAAAAATTACATGTCCTGGAATTGCCATTTTTGAATCAAATCAAGCCAATTCTATTTAATAACCATTCATTGAGATAGTAGAGATACAACCCCATTTACAAAGGACTTACAATTTTTTTTCTTTTAAAGAAGTTTTAGATTGCATAAAAGTTACATCGAAATTATAGGGAATTCCCATATACCCCACCCCTTCCCCCTCTCACACTTTCCCCATTATCAACATCTTTCATTAGAGTGGTACATTTGTTAGAATTGATGAACACATATTGACACAATGCTACCAACCATGGTCTATAGTTTACATTATGGCTTACACTTTGTACCGCACAATTTTATAAGTTTTGACAAAATATAATTGTCTGTATCTGTCATTGCAATGTCATGCAGAACAATTCCAATGTCCCAAAAATGCCCCATGTTACACCTATTCTTCCCTCTCCCTCCCCTCAGAACCCCTGGTGACCACTGTCTTTATATCAATGCTACAAGTTCTTCTATTACTAGAATAATAAGTCTACTTAAGTCCATAGTTGTATTCCCCCACCACCACCACCATGTTTGTTAATTCTCAATCTTGAGAATTTTGGGATGGTAATGCCCACTCTGCTTCCAATTGAAAGGGGACTTAGATCCCATGGGGCAGATGGATGAACTGTTTTGCTTGCAGTTGTAGATACTTTCTGTTTTGGTGATGGGTGTTGTCCATCATCATCCTTTTGTTAGATGTCCTGGACAAGTCCAATGAGCTCGAGAGTAGGTGTTGGCTGCAACTCTGCTGAGATTCATGGCCCAACCAGCATATGAAAAGACCGAAGATTTAAGTCTCTGGAACATATATTTTGCAGGTATAGTGCTAATTATAGGTTCAAATAAAAGGGGCAGAAGAACCAGGTGTAAGAAAATTATAAATGAGTCTAACTCTGATATATTAGGAAGATAGGTTATCATATATTCCAAAGTATGGCCCACCAAGGGGTGTGAATTTCCTGGGGTTGTCTGCCCTGTTTATAGTGTCTAGATGTCTTTAGGAGAACCCCTCTTGAGGATCTCAGTCAGATCCTTCTGAGACGTGCATAATCATAACCTTTAGAATGATCTCCCAACTCACTTTGAAATCTCTTAGCCATAAAAGCTCATTTGTATTTAATATTTCCCCCCTTTTGGTCAAGGTCTTTTTCCAAATGCATTGCTAGTTGGCTCTTGGTAATAATCCCTCACTGCCAGAGAGGCCCAGCCCTGGGAGTCATATCCCATGCCAGAGGGAAGGCAGTGAGTTTATGCTGAGTTTGGTTTTGAGAGAGGCACAGTTGAGTAACAAGATGGTTTTGAGGAGGTAACTCATATGCAAAAAATTACTAGGCTAAGTTTTAATTTTACAAGAATAGGTTTCGTAAGTACAAGCATTAATATCAAGAGCCTGGCGTATTGGTCCAGCCTCTTTTGCTAGGCACTGCCCATGTACTCTAAAGATTCTTGTTACTCTATTAGAGAATGTAGCAGGACTCCCCAGAATGGAAATTTAATATTTTTTTGTTTGTTGTGTCAGTCTCCACCCACTGAGATAACATCCCATGACCACATTCATATTCTGTAGAGGCATGCGCCAGACACACCCTTCCCCACACATTCCCCCACCACTGACACCCTGCACCAGTGAGCCTCCCCTGCCATAGTTGTAACTTTTCTGTAATCCAAAACCTCCTCAAAAACAAAGCCAATTTTTTTTGCATTGTCCCTTTCATCACCATAAGATCTGTTATCTTTTATGTATATTAACAATTTCTTTTTTTTTTTTTTTTTTTTCCACTTTATTTTCAAAGAAGCTTTAGGTTCCAGAAAAGTCACATTGAAAATATAGGGGATTCCCACATAACCCACCCGTTCCCCCCTCTCATATTTTCCCCCATTAATAATATCTTACACAAGTATGGTACATTTGTTACAATTAACAAACAAATATTGAAGCATTGCTACTAACCATGGTCAATGGTTTACATTATGGTTTACACACTGCACTGTATACTTTCATAGGTTTTGACAAAATATATAATGTCTTGTATCTATCATTGCAAAATCATGCAGAACAATTCCAATGCCCTAAAAATGTCCTATGCTCCACCTATTCTTCCTCAACCCCCCCCACCTCGGAACCTATGGTAACCATCAAGTTTCAATTTTTCAAGAATAAGATTCATAGTTACATGCATTAAATATTGAGGGCTTGACATACTATTCTGTTTCTCTTATTTGAAACTGCCTATGTACTCAAGAGATTCTTGTCTCTCAATTTGAGAACGTAGCAGAACTTCCCAGGATGAGAGTTTAATATTTACTCGTTTATTGTGTGGGTCTCCACCCACTGAGATAACACCCTATGACAAGATGAACACATTCATATTTCTTAGATGCATGCCCCAGGTGCGCCCTAACCCACATATTCCCCCACCGCCGACGCCCTGCACCAGTGACCCTCCCCTGCCATATTTGCCAAAAGAACATTCACACCATTGTAATTTCAACCACAGACCTACAAATCCCCAGAGTTCACCGGTTCTTGTTTTTTAAATAGGTCTAAATTCTAAAAGTCATTCATGCACAGGTCGTTATAGTTAATAACTGCATTTAAACACTGGCATTAAACAAATAAGTAACAATCACCAGGGTCTCGTCTCCTAGTCCATAAAATGGGGATAATTATATCTATATTGAAATTAGATATAACATATAAAAAGCACTTAGCACAGTCTTATTATTACTGTTGATGTAATTTGTTTTCTTTATTGGCAAACTTTTTCTGAAGGGGCCAAATACTTTAAGCCTTCCAGGCCATACAATCTGTGTCACAACTACTCAAATCTGCCATTAGAGCACAAAAGAAGCCATCCACAAAACATAAATGAATAAATCTGGCTATGTTACAATAAAAGTTTATGGACATTGAAATATGAATTTTATGTAATTTTCATGTATATGAAATTTATTATTCTTTTGAGTATTTTCCAATCTTCTAAAAACAAAAAATGTTTTCCTTCAAAAGAAACATCCTGTTTTTACTATTGAAACACCCTCCATTTTGCAGATCTTTCAGTAGTATTTTACCTATAAGATTAAAGATCTCAACTATGTACCTTGAAGCACTGCAAACAAATTTTAAGAGTGCTTGGTAAACATATTGCTTCTTTTCCTTACTAAATTAACTGAGGTTTGGGAAACAAACAAATGAATCCAACAATACAAGATGCAAAAACAATTTTCAATAAATAGGTCTCCATTTACTATTTAATTTCCTTTCTGCCATGACTTAAAAACATCTGCCAGGAAGAGGTGCAAACACCATATTTCTCCAGTTACATAATGTTAATTATAATGGAATTACACTACAAATAAAATCTTAATCATGTTGGCCACTCTTCTCCATGTTCTTATTACTTATTCAGACTCCCAATCCATTAAATCTGTGCTGCAGCATTAAAATAGGTAGAAATGCAGGGAGAGAGAAGATGAATCTCATCTGGTCAAAAGGTCACAGCATAATAATTTAGTTGATCAAGTAAAGTAGGGCATAGACTTTTCATCCTTTCATACCTTATGCTTTTGATACTGGATTATTTGCAAAATGAACAAATTGGGGATGAGGTCAGTATAAGGCCAGCTGAGATGAGACTATATGGCTGCCTGACAAGAGCATCAATGATTTGTTGTCAGGTTCCATATTAGTTGCTCTCATGGTATTAACATAAGAATTTGGATATATTTACCTAGCATTCCTAATCTATTTACAATTTATCATCCACTGACTTATTTACTCTTCTTGAGCTCAATTACAATGAAAAATGAAAATATGGGAATGCAAAGTAAAATAAGCCATAGAAGTTTGCAAATCCACAACACAGGGCTTGTGTGTCTGTGTGTGTTTGTGTGTGTCTGTGTGTGTGTGTGTGTGTGTGTGAGTGAGAGAGAGAGAGAGAGAGAGAGAATGTTAAGACAACAGACTAGCCCCCAAACAATTAAAACAATATCAACCCCATTATGGATGCTATATCTATATAGAGATAAGGATACAGATAATAATGGAATGCAGCATAGACTAGGGGTTAAGAGAACACATTATAGAGCTGGAATGACCAGTTTTGAATAAACTTAGTCACTTACTTATCCATGTGACCTTCCACAACTCATTTACCATTCTATCCCTCGATTTCTTCATCTGTAAAACGGAGATAAAATTGTGATGGCAAACTGTCATGAGGATTAAAGTAGTTGGGATTTTAAAATTCTTATAACATGGTCTGGCACATATTAAAAACTATTTCAGTGTTTCATGGTTAATTTTTAAATAATTCAATAATAAATATTCTACATTACTGGGTTTCTTCAGAGTACATTTTCATAGGTCATTCTGACATGATTCTTCTTAGATCTCCATAAGGAAAAATCTAAAGAATTTAATAGCCCTAGCCATGATAAATGTTTAGCAATGATGAAGGTGAAATGGAAATTTAAGGGCTGTTTGCCTCAGATACCACCACACCTGAGAATAACTATTGAAACAAAATTTCAGGGCAATAGTGCACTTACTTCTCAAGCAGCCAACAATTAAAGAGACCTTAACCAATAGTGTGGAAATTTTGAGGTCGATTCCCCCATGATAACCCTGAAAATGTCACTTCATTTACTCTGGCTGTGTGTGGATAATGGCTCCTCTCAATCCAGTGCTTTCTTCTCTTCCAAACCTCCCCTATTCTGCTATTTCCAAACTCACAGGTCCTCATCAATAAAGGAAATAAGATTCTTACTGAGTCCTAAGGCATACCACTGTGTTAATTATCACAAGAAATGTCAAAATGTTGAAGAGGTAGCCCCAACCTTCAAAGAGCATGTAATCTATTTGAAAAAGCAAAATATAAAAACAAAGTAGTAAGAAGACATGAGTGGGAGAGAGTGTGGTCTACAATGTGAACTGTGGTCTATGGTTGGTGGCAAGGCTCCAGGATGTGTATGTTCATTGAGGGTGGTGGGCCACACTGTGGGAGATGTTTGTGTGGGATGTGGTGGGAGGTGTAGGAGGTGGGCAACATGGGAATCCCAGTGGGTTCCGTGTAATATTTTGGGTAATCTAAGCACCTCTTAAAATATATGTATATATATATATATATAAATAACATTTTTGTAACCAAATACACATATATGCATATATATTTATATATTTATATATCATTTTACAAATGTTTGTATGTGTTGTGAGAATTTTGATTTTTACCCATAATAAAAAAAAAAAAATGAAAAAAAAAAAAAAAAAAGAAGACATGAAACATATACAATAAAGAAGTACAGAACTATAAAAAAGCATGTGTGCAGTTCTTTAGTGTCTATAAAGTGCTTTCAGAAGGATATTAACTCAAGTTTTTTCCCTCATCTGACCCTAGACTGGTCAATAATCCTCAGTAAATAAACTATTATCTTGTTATTACACATTACCAAACAGAGCTTCAGGAAATTTAAGTAGCCCACTCAAAAGTCTTAACATTAAATAGTATTGTACTAAAATCCATGATTTTAAGTGTCTCCTGAAGGGTCAAAAATATGAGGATTTGAGTACTCAATGACAGCTTCCCAGAAAGAGAAAGTAAGCCAGCCCATGATGTGCGGGTCAGAAAGGGACAAGCTGATGAGAGGGGGAGGCCCCAAATAAAACGATGGGGACAGCTCAGAAAGGCAGAAAACAAGTTCAGGTTGATGACTTTGAACAGAGAGTTTGGAGACAAGCCCAGGGTTGACAAAGATAGAAAGTCATTAGCCAGTATTCTGCATTTCCTTTTGCCTGTTGGGGGGAGGCATTTTAAAGCAATTACATTGAGCATCACCAAGCTAAATTCCAATCCTAGTATCTCAAATGACAACTCATCACTTTATATCTCTTGAGAATCTGATATGACCTATAGACTCAGTCAATCTGATTAACTGGGTATCCCAGAACCAAATGCTACCCCATAGTGAGTGGATGGGATGGACTTTAGTAAATCATCACAACTATTGAATGTGGGATGTTCCACACATTGTACTAAAGTCTTTTATATTCTTAATCTCATTTAATCTTCATATCAGAGGTGTGGTCAGGGAACCCTGACACACCCACTATATTTATATAGAAGGACTCCTAGATATCAGCAGTACAGCTGTACTCTCAGTAAAAACTGATTACAGCAATAAAGATACACAGTTGGGTTATAAAGAAAGAGACACAGGCGGACTCTGGAAGAATCCATGTGCAGACTTCTTTATGCTCTCTTCCAGAATATTCTCCCCAACAACAAAAAGGCAGCAATATGTATGTGATATTTCCATACAGGGAAGCCCAAAAGGGACTCAGTGGCAGGGGTTTTCTTGGGTTACTGGTCACATAAGTACTCTATGCTTAGCATATACAAAAATTCCTAACTCCCATAGTGTAACTGGACTTTGTCTAGGTTCTTGACTAAGCTACAAGAAATGAATTTCAAGAAATGTCAGGTTAATTAGGCCAGTAATTTATTAAGCTAGTGAAGGAAGAGAAATGGGATAAATAGCAGATCATAGGTTCCATGTAGAGAGGAAGAGGCTGAAGAGCTGATTTACAGACTACAATTTTCCATTATAGATTATAAATGCCCAGGTTTTACTTGTGTGTTGATCCATGCAGGTGGGGACATGGCAAGGGCAGGGCACAGAAGGCAAGAACAGGGGTCCAAAGGCAGGGGGCAGGGTAGAGTTTGGCCTTTGCCCTTGTTTTTTATACCATTAATTATTCCACCCCTTTGCTAATGGCATAGGAGAAGTTCCAGCTGTTTGCTGTTTTGACTGATTACCCCACCCATCAATCCCCCAGGAGGGCCCAATGATAATGTTCCTGGAGAATATCTGGGGCTTCTTCTGGCTTCCAGAGGAAACCTCATTTCAAATGGCAGAATCTTGCGAGGGTCTTCCAGCAGCCATCTTGGGGGTATCGATGTGCACATGCACATCTTGCCAGGTTCCAGATCCATCTATTCCCTATTTTACTAGCCTGCTTCAGTAGGAAAGGAGGTGTTCAGCAAAATTGATATTATCTATATATACAGTCTAGACACAGGGAATCACTTCAGTTAGGGAAAGATTTATATCAATATAAGAAGTGGATTATTGGCCAAGAGCTCAAAGGTCTGCCAAGAGCCAGTCTCATCAGCAGGCCTCTCTAAGGATAGTCGCCTCATGTCTACTATTTTAATTCTTTTCTGCACAGAAAGCAATTATTATTATTATTTTACACATATGAAACAACTGAGGCATAGAGACATATAAGTAACTTATTGAGGGTTTCCGAAGTTGTGTCAGACAATGTGCCTTACCTTGATGTTTCTAAAAACAGACACCAAGACAAAGGCTTATATGCAGGTGGTTTTGTTTGAGAAGGAATCTCAGGAAACCAAAGCAGGGGTTTGGGTGGGGTGGCGGAATGGCTAGGAAGTTTGGAAAAGGGAAGGATGGAAAGTTAATCCCATGGTGTATAAGTAAACTAATTACCTACACGGACAGCTGGTCAATCCCACTGAGGTACAGTATAAAATGAACTTCAGAGTTGTCCATCCAAAATATAGAAGAGAATATTTAACTACAGGATCTCCATTCCCCACTGGTCAAGTTTCCCAAGAGCTATTAACTCTTAGTGTTGGAGAAATTATAGGAAAGAAGCAAGCAGCCTGAGGCAAAAGGCAACCAGAAGCCAAATTTTTTATGGGTAAGAGCCAAATTTTGCATAGAGAGAATGCAAGATGGAGCATAAAAGACATTAACACAGACTGTATTAGACCTCAGCCAGTGGTCACCATGGTAGGCTTTTCTAAGTGTCCTATAAAGGCTTAGAGGTGTGTGTGTGTATGATTAGCGTTTTTCTGTACTCATTAGCCATTTGCATACTTCTTTGGAGGTAAGTATTTTCAAATCCTTTGCCTATTTTGAATTTGGTTATTTTTTCTTTTTATTGTTGAATTGTCAGTGTTCTTTATATATTCTAAGTACAAGTCCTTTATCAAATATATATATATTTCAAATATTTTCCCCCATTCTGTGGGTTGTCTTTTCATTTTATTGATGTAGCCTTTGAAGAAAGTGAGTCTTTAATTGTGAAGGTCATCTTTTTTCTTTTATTGATTGTATTTTATTGTTATACATAAGAAACCATTGCCTAATCCAAAGTCTCGGAGATATACTTCCATGTTTTCTTCTAAGTATTTTACAATTCTGGCTGTTTATTTAGGTCTGTAATCCATTTTGAGTTAATATTTGTATACGGTATGAGTTAGGGTCTGGGATATTTTGAACTACTTAGCAGGTGAAAGGGGAAAAAATGTAAGAGCAAACCTAAAGCCAAAAATGTAAGAACTTTCAGGTTTTTCCCTGGAGAAAAAAAAAAATGCACCCGTATGCCAATGGCTCCCAAAAAATCTTTTTATGTGTCAATACAAATTTTGTTCTTTAGCACAAAGAAGATGTTTCAGTATGATAAATGATAGTCTGTCAATTATGTCAGAGTCCCCTCCAAAATGTCTTTATTAGATGTTTCATCAAATCACTGCAGGCAGTGTCTACTAAGAAAGAAGAAGGGTCACTCAAGCAAAATATTTAGCATCCCATCCCCAAACCTTATTTCTTAGTGTTTTAGTTTCCATAGCTACTCAAGCAAATATCATGCAATGGGTTTGCTTATAGAATGGGAATCTGTTTGCTCATGGTTTTGAGGCCAAGAAAATCCCAAATAAAGGAGTCATCGAAGTGATGCTGTGCTCCCAAAAACTGACATTCTAAGGCTAGCTACTAATGATTCCTAGTCCTGGGCTCTTCTGTCCCATGACAATGCACATGGCGGCATCTCCTGGCCTCTCCATTCTCATCCGGGTTCCAATGAACTTCAGTTTATTGATCCCTGTGGCTTTCTCTCTATCTGTCTAAACTCCATTCTGCTTATAAAGCACTCCAATAATAGGATTGAGACCATCCTAATTTGAGTAGGTCACTTCTTAACTAAAGTAACCTCTTCAAAAGGTCCTACTTACAATCAGTTCACACCCACAGAAATGGGTTAGGTTTAAGAACATGTTTTTCTGGGGTTCATAGCTCTAAACCACCACTCTTAGCTTGAGATGAAGTATAAAGAGTCATGAAGATTAACTGGACCCATAGAAGAAATGAACAGAAAAATGCACTTATCTAATCTTTTCTGTAGTAAACATACAATTATGAAAACTAACAACTAAATTCTAATCCTTGTTTTCCTTTGAGTCAGTCTCCTCAGTTATTAAAGATACATGCTGAGTAAGAGGTTAATAATGAAGGTAATAATGATAGTTATGATTATTTTTAGCAATTAGCATTTATTTAGCTCTTTCTATATTCTGGGCATTGTGTTAAGCTCTTTGCAATGATTATTTATTTAATACTAACAATAAGGAGGAAGTACCATGATTTCCATTATTTAGATGATCAAAATGAGGCTCAGAGATGTTAAGTAAAACATAGAACTGAAATGCTCCAGAACCCAAAGGTCCCATATTGATGTTACTGCTTTTATTATCTCTCCTGGTAAAGTAAGCAGATACAATATTTGAAGGCCAGGACATCAAGGGTATGAAAAGCTTGGCTAAGAAACTTCTTCATTTAAAGTAGTCAATATTCTTTAACATATATTACAGATAAGGTGGGTAAGTTACAAAAATGGATAATATGTTCTCTAGGAGTTGTTATCACAGTGGCAAAACAAAAATACACTTACCTTCATATAACACCAGGCAGATGGTGGTAAGTTTTCACCAGTATGATATCAGACCACTGGAGGGAAAGAGTAGGTAGAAATGAGGAGACCTGGGGAAACCAGGAAGGTTCTGTGTTCTTTGTGCTGGTTTGAGTCTTTTGTGGACCCCAGAAAATTATGTTCATAAGCTAACCCATTCTTGTACATGTAAACCTATTCTATGTGGGACATTTCAGTTGGTTTCAGTTAAGGAACTTTTAATTAGATCACTTTCGATTAGATCACTTTAGTTAAGGGCCTTTGCAGGACTCAGGGTGGGTCTTAATCCTTTATGGGAGTCCTAAAAAGAGAAGAAAGGAAAAGCTGCATTTTAGCTTGCCATGTGAGAGAGGACTTCAGGATGGCCTGCAGCCACAGAAAGACAGAGAACCTCAAGAGTTGAGAAAGAGGCCAGGGGCTGGAATCAGCACAGCAGCTCGAAGCTGAAAGAGACAGACCTGGAGGAGGGGCGGGGGAGACCGGTAGGTTGCCATTATGCCGTGCCATGTGCTTGATCGCCCACAGCTAAGTTCATAGAGAAAGCATCTTTAGATGACACCTGCCATGTTCCTGATCTCCCTCAGCTGCAATTCAGTCTGATGATGCCTTGATTTGGACATTTTCACAGCCTCAGAACTGTGAGCTCTTATCCTAATAAATTGCTATTATAAAAGCCAACCCATTTCTGGTATTTTGCATTAGCAGCCTTTAGCAAACTAAGACAGTCCGATTAGAGCTCTACTTCAAAATCGGAGTAGGGATTGTAGGGAATAAAGGGATATGACATCTTTTATTTTTTCAACTCCAACAGATTTACTTTTGTTTGAAAGGAATGGATTTTGAAAGAATAAACATGAGGCAGGGAGAAGTATGGAATAGAAAATAAATACAAACGTAAGCTGTTTTGCTAATTGTTTCATAACCACAACAAACTAGTCCAGAGAATGCCCTGTACAAAACAACACAAAGGTTCAGAGGTCAAGGTGTTCCCTTTGCAAGACTGAGGATTTCAGTCTCTGTTATTCGGAGTTTAGACTGCAGTCTTTGCTTTTGGATGGATCCACTGGGTGGGTGGCACAGCCCATGCTTTAACCAGATGTGAAGAGAAGAATGACCACTTGGCCCAGATGGCAAAGTGTTTGGTTTCATGTGTCACATAACTACCAAATTCCTCCCCACAATGCAGTGCTAGATGGGGTTGTGCTTCTTGTCACACTCCTTCTTGATAGGGAAACATTATGAGTGATGTCACAGAAGAAATGAGTAGTGTATTGTCCAAGAGAAATAAGTGAAATATTGATCAATTCATGTAAATATGTGTCCTAAATGTGGGGAAAACAATATACTCCTGGTTGATGGATAGGAACCAGAAAGAGTCTCTGAAAAAGTAGGTGTAAGAAGGAAGTTACTGGAGGGAAAAATATAGAAGCATGGTGTGAACCTGGCAAAGCAAATTTCATTAACTTTGAGACCCATATTTCCGAAAAATGCCATTTTATATTAGGGAAGATTTGTTGGCTTAAGATCCAGCTCAAAACAACCACTGAAAAAATAATACTTAAATCAGGCTGAAATGTGAATAATGATTACAAGCTCTGAGTAAACAAAGCTATTATAAATTACCTTTCCATTATTAAAACAAACACAAAACCATCTTATTATTATCTTTACTGTTGACATGGGCCAAAATTTAAAAATCTGCCAAGAGAATGTGCTTTAAAAACTAGGGAAAAATAACTTCAAAGCTCTAAGAAAGGTTATTTAAGAGATACTTCAGTGGGTAACTGGGAACATCTAAATAATAAACAGGAAAAGAATGCAGTGGCCTGGAAGATTCAACATAACTCAAATATTAGACTTTGGCAAAGACAAGCCAAATGACCTTTTTCTGAAATAGTCAGTATTCGCATAGAAGAAGAGAGAAAATTTAAATAAAAGAAATTAAGTACAACTCCTGAGAGAATATCTGACTGTTCTTGTATATTTCTGGAAATCTTCTGTGTCTGTGAGTTGTGAAAATTCAGAACTATCTTAGACATATATATGTAAACTTGAAGTTGTAAAAAAGTGTTAAGTTTATAGCCAAAGTAAACGACTGGCCCAAATAAGGAACTGGTTAATAATAGAAATCACTACCCACCTTCCTCCAGAGTTATTGTTAACAGCTACTTAAATACTGTTTGGCACTGAGCCAACTCACCTTTTCTATGCACTTATGGCTAAGATAAAATCTGCCTCCAAAATATGCTGAGGATTTGTAGTCCTAGGGGGAAGCTTAGTCCAAAGGCTTACCATTTCTTTAAACATTTAACACCTTCAAATCTAGCGTTCTCTTTAAGAGATGCTCCTCACATCTCACACATCATAGAATAGCTTCCTACAATCCCTATATAGAAAAGAGGTTGACACATTTTGGTCCTAACTGATAAGCAAAATTGGAACTGCTATAGGTCAATCTGATAAGCCATTTGCAGCCTGATGAGAAATGGTAGCACCCCATTCCTGATGGAAATTGGGGGGAAAGGAATGGTAGACTGAGACTCACCCTTCCTTACTGTATATAAGTATACTGCCTTTATATCAGGGGAAAGGATGCCTTGGTTTAACATTATAAATATATGTGCCAGAATAATATATAAGGTAAACAGGTGGAGACATGGAACTTTTACAATTATTCATCACCAAATATTTAAGCCAATTTACAAATTACTAAATTTATACATGTCCAGGCCTTGTTATGTGTCAAAAATCAGTTATTACATGTATATATGTTCTAAAAGGTTATAAAACCATATATGTTTCCAATTTCATACAAAATTATAAATATGCCATATTACCATAAAATGCACTTTTATAAAGTTTTAGTTTACTTGAAACTCATTATATCATTAAGATGCATTATATATTCTAATGTTGTACATTTTATTACATCCCTCTGACTTGCGATAACAAGCTTTGGTTAAATGTATGGTGTACCCAATTGCCAAAAGATGGAAACAACCCAAGTGTCCATTAACCAATGAACGGATAAACAAAGTGTATATATATGGTATATACATATGACGGAATACTATGCTACAGTAAGAAGAAATGAAATTGGGACATATATGATAACATGGATGAATCTTGAAGACATTATGCTAAGTGAAGTAAGCCAGACACAAAAGGACAAATATTGCATGGTCTCATTAATATGAATGAAATACAAAGAATAAATGCATGGAGTTAAAATATTGTGATTCAAGCAATGGAAGAAATTACAACATTAATGTGGAGCCAGTGGCCACTGGATACTCTGGGGGCAGGGAGAGGTAAAAGCAGTTGTAATACAGGGGCTTTTTTGGGACTTGGGAATTATCCTGAGTGACATTGCAATGACAGATATAGGCCATTTTATATCATCATATAACATGCAGAACTGTGTGGGAGAGAGTGTGAACTATGGTCCATGCTTAATGGCAAAGCCCCTGGATGTGTATATCCATTGCAGATGATGTGCCACACTAATGAAGGATGTTTATGTGGGAGGTGTGGGAGGTGGGGCATATGGGAAACCCTATAATTTTTGTGTAACATTTATGTAATCTAAGTGTCTTTTAAAAATAAGAATTAAAAAATTTTATTAAAAAAAATATTACTGCTAACAATAAAAAAAATCTAATAGGTTATTAGGATATAAGAGGAGGGCTGAGAAGAAATACTGATGCTTAATGCATGAGAAGTTTAAATAAACTTGATTGTAAAAGTATGGAAATGGATAGAGTTGATGGTAACACATTATAGTGAGTAGCAGCTGGTTTATAAATGGGATTGTGGCTGAAAAGGGTAGTCCAGGGATGTAAATGTCAATTGAAAGAAAGCTAGAGAATAACCTAGAGATTAAATAACACCGTGAACCCAGAGGCGGATGAGAATTGTGGTTGATGGTACAGATGCAAGAGTGTCTTTCTGCAAAACTATTGCAGGGTGGTGGGAATGTGGAGAAGCATGGGAAAAATATAACTGGTGTGACCTATGGACTGTCTGCTGATATTATCTCATAATCTATAACAAATACTCTACCATGGTATGGTGTGTTGGTGAAGGGGTGTTGTATGGTAATTCTACACATGTGCATGATTGTTTTGTAAGTTACAACCTCTGTAATAAAAATATATTAAAAAAATAATAGGGTGGGTTGGGGGGAAAATACACCAATTGTAAGATATGGAGCGATATTTTGACAATGCTCTTACATAGTTTATATCAAATGTTTCACAACAATGCAGAGTGTTGGTGGAGGAGTGATGTATGGGTGGGACCCCTGTATGATGTTAAGCATGCTTATTTTGTAAGCTCACAACTTTTACTATACACTTACTGTTTATGTATGTTCATGTATGAATGATAAATTTAAAAGTATATTTTTTTAAATGTATGGTATATCTTCCTAACATACACTTGTGATGGTTAGGCTAATGTGTCAACTCGGCCAGGTAATTGTGTCCAGGTGCTTGGTCCAGCAAGCACTGGGCTAATTTTAATACAAGAACATTTATTGACTTTGGTCACCAGGGGGTTTACTGGGTGGATGGCTGATTACATCGGCATCAATGCAGGATTGCAGGGAGATTGCAGTCAGCAATGGGTGAAGCTTTTATCCAATCAGTTGAATACCTTAAAAGGGGAAGTGATTTCAACATTCAGAGAGAATTTCCCAGCTCATCCGTGGACAGCCAACTTCTCCCAGAAACTCATCAAGGACCTTACATTGGACTTTCATCGGAGCCCTTGGTTTGCAGCCTGCCTAGACTTGTGCATCCCCATGGTCACGTGACAGACTCTTATAAAATCTCATATTTTGACATTTATCTCCTGTTGATTCTGTTTCTCCAGAGAATCCTTACTATTACAACACTTTAGCCACATACCAACCTCTTTCCTGCCTTTACTGATTCTGCACATGCAGTTCCCTCTCCCAATAATGTTTTCCTTCTGGATCTTCATATGCTTGGCTTTCTCATTCTGTGAAATTCAGCTTAAATGGTTTTTTCTCAGCTATACATGCTTTCTCTGATCACCCTCATTAGTTTTAGTTTCACCCAGACCTTCTGCTCTTGCAACCCACCTTCCCTTCCCACTCACCCACAATATAACTATCCCCTTACTTGTTTGTTACCTTCACATCATTTGTCTCGATTTTTTTCACATATTTATTTTTGTTACCTGTATTCACTGATAGATTGTAAGCTCCACAAGCAGAAGATCCATAATTGATTTACTATTTACTATTCTCTTTCCAACCCCAGCATTTAGAAAACATTTAAATATTTATTAGATTAATATGTACATGTTATCTGGATTGGTAGAAAAAGTTAATAATGGGTCAGAGATAACCTATTTTCTTCTTCATTCATTGCTATATTTTCCAAATTTCCTAAAATGAATATGTATTTCTGAGGAAATCAAGAAAGAAAAAAACCCTTTATAAGGGTTTCTTTCTCTTTATAATGATTTTCTTAGGCTTTTGCTTTTGTGATGTACTCCAGATATTTGGGCAAAAGGCAGTCAATTGCTACTTAGACATCAGAATGTAGATACATCTTTGGAGAAAATGTCCACAGCAGTGGAGGAGATATTGAAAAATCTGGTAGTCTTGGACATGATTATGACCTCCAAAGTTAATCCAAGGAGGAAAAGGAGTTAGGAAATTGACAGGGTTTACAAAAGATTGGATTAAACAACATGAAATCACTTCCAAAGCTGACAACAATATGATGCCATAGTCCTTAAATGGCATCAATAGCAGAGTCCATAGTGGAACAAGATTAACTGGTTCCAGAACTAGACCAGCTCTTTAGTCTGGTAAGATGGCGATGGAGAAGTACTAGTCAGAAAACATACTGCAAGTACGGTAACAGTTACCAACCTTCTGAAAGTATACATGGCAACCTTCTCAAAATGTACATAGGAAGTCCAGAAGAAAGAAGGGGAGGGCTGGTGTGGTAGGACGTGAAAAATCAGGTCACAAAAGACCCCAGTGGCATCTTTTGAAGTCCCATGAAACAGACTACATTTCAGGGGCTGAACTTCAGTCCTTAGAAGAGAAACTTTAAGAAGTCGTATAAAAATATGAAAAGATCCACTTTTCAGAACTTTGGTCCAAGAGCCTTTAAAATATGAGAGGTCTAGTTATCTGACCTTTTAGTTGTTTGAACTAAGTCTCAAAGTAAAGGACAGACAAGCAGCTGGCATAATCCATGCCCAAGCTAAAGAAGAGTGGGCTGTAGGTCCATAAAACCTGCTCCAAAAAGGCAAGTTCTGTTCAGGAAAAGTGGGTGAGGCTAAGGTAGTAAGGCAACTCAAAAGGCGGTAGCTATGGGGTAAGGCTGAATTTGTGGACTGGAACACATCAGGGCATAAAATCAACTAGAAGCAAATTAAGTAAACTCTTAAACACTGTTGGTGGGAATGTAAATTGGAACACCATGTCAGAAAACTATTTGGCAATATCTATTATAGTTGACACACATACCTTACAATCCATATCTTGGGATAAGCCCTAGAGAGTATTAAAACAGGCGTATGTATGTACCTGGAAATTCACTGCAGTTAACTGTTAAAATGAAACATTTGAAAGTTAAATGTACAGAAACATGAGAACAGATAAATATACTACGGTCCAGGTAGACAATGGACTATAATACTGCATTTAAAATAAATGAACTAGGGAAGCGGCTGTGGCTCAATCAGTAGGGCTCCCGTTTACCATATGGGAGGCCCCGGGTTCGGTTCCCGGGGCCTCCAGGTGAGGGCAGGCCCGCCCGCACGGCGTGGTTGGCTGACCCGGCGAACACAAGCAGCAAGGGGGGGATAAATGAATAAATAAATAAAATCTTAAAAAATAAAATAAAATAAAATAAAATAAATGAACTAGTATCCATGATGGTCATATCAAATATACAGAGAAAGTAAAACAAAAGGATATGTAATGAATTGGGTAATTTACATAAATTTTAACAACACAAAATAATACTGTATTTTTTAGATAAGTGAACTTGTAGTAAAATATAAACACAAAAATGGAAAGGAAACACACATCCTTGGGGATATTTATTACCTCTGAAGGAGAAGGAAGAGGGAAAGAAGGGTAAGAAGACTCAGTTGTACTTGTAATTAAGATGGATCTAAAGCAAACAGTGAAACTTAACAATTTTTCAAAGCAGATTGTAAATGCATGGATGTGTATTAATATTGTCTCATGCACTATGACATATGTTTTGAACATTTTTAAGGTGTTTTTAAGAACTAAAATATTAACAGAGGGGCATTATCCTTTTTCTGAAAAAGTCCTCCTTTCAACTGACTTCCAGTATTTTGAATTACAATTAAATAAGATTCTCAGATTACATTTAAAAGTACTGAAGAGTATACATACTGAGATTTATTTATAATGTAGTTACATGGATTCACCTCAGACTGTCCTCATAAATATGTTATCCCACCTAAGGCTTCGCTTCACTTGGCTTTGATTGCTTTCATGTGATCTCAGCAACTTGACCCAAACTCTATTCCACATCCCTATCATAAAGATGGAGATTGTAATGGGTTCTCGGCTTTTTATCCGATTTTGGGAAAATTTTTATTTCATGAGATTTCACTTTTGGAAGATTTATACAGTAATGTCAACTCATAATGTCAATATTCAGCCATGCATTATTTCCCTCCCCTTCCATCTGAAAAACTGTTTTGCTACCATTACTCATTTTTTAAAAGGAAAAAGAAAGATAGTTGGGGGCATTCTCCCTTTCAATGAAAAAATGACAGACATTTATGAAAGCTCATTATTAAAGAAATGTAACGCTGATCAATTGTCTGATTGGGGTTTCATTAACATGAAGATACCATTTAAGACTCCCTGCTATATTCAGCTGTCCAAATTAAGAAACAAACACCAATTGATCTAACGTGTTGGACTGTTTGGGATGGTGACATATGCAGACTTCAACTGAAGTGTTCCCACTTGTAGCCCATTAAGCGATGCTGAACCAGACTCCCACACTCAGGGGGCTACTGTACTTTAACTGTATTACCTACCTTATCTCTAGGGGCAAGCCTCGAGCAAATACACATTAAAAGTAGTGCTACTTCCCAGTCACGGAGGGAAAACAGAATATATAACTATGAAATTAGAATGAAACAAACAATACTCCACCAGATGATATGATGTAAGAAATCACAGTATGAAAAGCCTATAAGCATTTTCTAGTCTCATTTCTGAATACGGTAAGAGCTACAGCATGCCAATGAGCCCATTCTGTCAAAGTGTTTATGTTTTATTTTTTAACTCCATCAGTTTTGTTTGTTGTTAACCTTATCCCATCTTATTTCACCTTAGCTGAATACAATATAAGAAAATAACAAAAACATATGCTCAACAGATTCACTTTGTTACTTTGTTACTTTATGCTCCCAAGGAAAAAAGGCACTATCTTATTTCACCAATGTACCATTTAATTGCACAAAAACAAAGCCTGATATTCAGGAGCAAAGCAGAATTTTGGTGACTAGCAATTGGGAAAGCGGATGGAAGCCTGGAGTGCATTTGATCTCTTGGCAAGAGAAATACTTACACTGCACTGTGCATCAGCTAAATTTGAGACCTCGAAAACCCAAGTTTATACATTAATGCTGATTGCTACTTTTCAGTGAAGTAACACTGCTGAAGGTACAGGTGTAGATCGCATTCTAGCTTTTTTCTTTTTCTTTCTAGGAAGTATCACATCTACTTTCTGCAAAGTAATTACTGAATGGCAATTTAGAACTTCGAATTAAGTCTTAAATAACAAATAGTAGAAGGAACAAGTCTAAAGTCCTGGAGTATTTTACAAGGTTCCTTGGGAGGCAAGGAGTAAAGCAGATTATGCCAGGAGTGAAGCTGGATTATGCCATCTGCTAGTCTGGCCTTAACTTTGTGACTAATAACTAGACCTTTTTTTTATTTTAAAGGCTCTTGGATCCAAGTTCTGAAAACTGGATCTTTTCAGATGAATTAGGAGCTCCAAGTTCTTTGTTCCTGTTTATGAACTGACTAGCTATGTGGAGTTAGGCAAGACATTGCATCCCTATGACCTCACACTCTTCATTTGTATAATGAGTGAGTTTCAATAAAGAAAACAAAACCTCTCAACCCCAATATTCTAAGTGTTCACTGCCTTTCAGATACCTTAAAACAGTAATTTTAGTCAGAAGCCAAGTGCCCAACTTGCTTACCAACACCAAACCAACCACATGATTTATGATTTGATACCAATGCTGTAAGATATCTAGAAGGTTTCGATTTCAAATCTCATTAGTTTGTCATGAACAAAAATCTGTATTAATATTATAAGAACTAACAACTGAAGGATTTTTTTTTAAATCCCCAATAATCTGTGGATCACACTTGCAGAAACACTTTTTTTAATCAAAATTCCTCAATCCAAGGTACAGTCAGGAAACTCATGGAGTGAATTAAAAAGTATCTGTGCCTAGAGCACCACTGCAGAACCTTTGGGGCCAGGTCTCTGTCAATGCCTTTTTTTTTTTTTTTTTAGGCCCCAGGTAATTTTAACTTGCAAAGACTGAAAAACACCATTTTAAACTAAATTTAAATTTCTGAAAAAATGGGGCAGGGGGGTGCATGCTTGAGAGTACTTAAGAAAGGCTTCCAAAAGAGAAAGGAACATTTTTTAAACCATCAGAATATCTATCATAAGCTAAGTCTATGCTGTAAAAATGGCAATATGAATTATTAAAGTGGAAAAATTTAGACATATCACTAGAGGATGTTGAAGAGGTGGTCTTAGTCTATTCATATGTCTGCTCATAAAATATACTCAGTAAATATTTGTTAAGTAACTTACTGAATGTTCAAAGTGAATTTAATGAATGACATATATGGAAGAATGTTATGGAAACCAATCTCAGTAGTTTTAACTAACAACCAAGAAAAAAATCTAAATTCCATATTAAGAATATTTTTTTAACTCTCCACGAATGGTAGTTTTCACACATTGAATTGTGTTATCAAATAAGGGTTTCGTTGTTGTTATAGTTTATTGGTGGGCACAAGGCAAGGGCAGTGCTGGCAAAGCCTTCACGAATGCACAGCCCACCACTTATCTAAGGATCCATGATTGGGGGTGTATTTGATCCCACCACCATCCAGAATGAGATGCTTCTCAGCTACCGTGTCTTCAAATTCATCAGTATTAACCTTGGGAAAGTCCCTACTTCTTAGAGATATGGATTTTCTGGTGGCCAGGGAACTTGAACTTGGCAGTGCATAGTGCCTCAATCAAATCGTCCTTGTTTTGAAGCTTGGTGCAGATGGATATTGATGACTTGGCCAATGCAGATACTGCCTACTGTACCCTGGGGCTTTCCAAAGGCACCTCGCATACCTGCCTAGAGCCTAGATTGTTCTTTTTTTTTTTTCAAATTGGTTTTTGAATGCCTTAAATATGAGAATTAAATTTTTTAAAAGTAAATTTTAATTCATCTAGGAAAACACACACAAGTTCTCTATCGATATTAAGGAAAAGACAAAATCAATGTAGGATATAGATTACCATGAAATTACAAATGTATATGATAGCATATATATGCTTTGAACCAAGAGAAAAAGGCAGAATTACAGCAGCAGATGATGCCTTATCCCAGATGACTCTGAAACTCAGTTACCAGAGACATTACCTTTATTGCCTAAAATATGATTTTTCAATAAACATGAGTAATCATTATTATTGATCAATTTACCAGTTTTTGGTTTTCTGCCATGTGTTTAATATTAGGGATACAGCAGTTAATAATAAAATGTCCTTGCTTCCAATGAGCTTACAGTGTAGTAAAGGAAGCAGATAGATGCAAACAGGCAAATAAAAGAAGCTAAGAAATCAGTGCGAAAAAAGGAGGGACAAGTAGGAGAGATATGAGGAGTCTCATGAAACAAAGCTGATGTCCAAAATAAATTAATCCTATTTAGCCAGGCAAAAGAAATGGTGAAAAGAGAACTAACATATTCAAAGGCTTAGTAAGGACTTCAATGTAGCAAGGGTTCTAACTTTAAGGTCAGCTGTATTCATGAACACATGTACTTCCTCAAAATTCTTTCAGTCTTCTTTCCTCTGCCACTTTGTTCCACCTCACCTCCTGCGATGGTGAGAGATTCTGTCTTCATGAGAGTCTATGAGATTCTGTCCCCTGAGGGCCAACTGCGACATGTCCCCAATTCCCTGATGCCTCCTATTAACTTTAGATTCAAATGAATCACCGCAGCACTGGGAGTGAAATCTGGCTTCCTAAGCATCATTTCAGGGCTTGATGAGGAAACCCAGAAGCATGGGAGAGTTTACCAATGAGAGACATTTGGGAGCTGGCAGATGAATTCCCTCTCACTTCCTCTCTCTGATGGGCTGTTCCAAGGTGTCAGTAGACAGTAGAGATGTCCTGCAGATCAAGTCATTGTACTTGTCAAGCCACTGTCCCCAATTTTAAACAGCTGATCCTAAGGCAGTAGCCAACCTGTAACAGCACCTTGCTATTGCCTCCTATTCTTGTCCTTCTCACTTCCCTTTTCCTCATTCTTGCTGCCAAGGATTGCACTTCCCAACCCTTACACTTAAGCTCTGTCTTAGGCTCAATTCTTTAGGAACCCAGGGTAAGACATGAATTATTCATGGTACCAATAGAGTAATTTTCAGTTCTTTAGTAGATGAAAAATTTATTAAAAAGATCTTTTACAAATCACACTGACTATTGTGTGGATACAGACTGGAGGGAGCCATGACTGGAGCAGGAAGACCATTAAGGGAGTTATTTGGGCCATTTAGATAAACACAATGGGGCTAGCTCGAACTACATCAGCATTAATGATAAGTGCCATCAACTCCTCCAACTCTCTGAGGTCTTGAGAAGCCCACTTCCCTACAAAAATGTGAATAAAGTTTATAGTTACCCTGTGGAATATCACATAAATATAATTATATCCATTTTTTTTTTAAGAATATTTATTTATTCTCCCCCTCCCCCCCCATTGTTTTTGTGCTGTCTGCTCTCTGTGTGTTCTCCTGTGCTCGTCTTCCCTTTAGGCAGCACCGAGAACCGATCCTGGAACCTTCTGGAGTAGAGAGAGGCGCTCAATCTCTTGCACTGCCTCGCTCCCTGATTTGCTATATCTCTCACTGACTCTATTCTGTGTCTCCTTTTTGTTGCATCATCTTGCTGCACCAGCTCTCCATGCGGGCTAGCACTCCGCTTGGGCCAGGTTGCCGCACAGGCCAGCTTGCTTTTCACCAGGAGGCCCTAGGAAACGAACCCTGGACCTCCTATATGATAGAAGGGAGCCCAATACTTGCTTGAGCCACATCCGCTTCCCTGTATCCATTTTTAACAGACATTTTATACATAATCATAGATCATGGACATATTTACATGTAGGTAAATATAGATTTACCATACTCTTTTTATCAGCTCCATATATTTCATTGTATGGTTAGAGCATAATTCTTTCAACCATAACTTTAATTAAATTAGTTCCTACTGCTAGAATTTTATATTGTTTCTATCTTTCTTGATTCCAATGAATAACAATGGACAGGCAGATAGATACAGAGTCACAGATCTTTACCTCTATAATGAGTTCAGTAAGACCTAAGCAGTAGAGATTCTAGACTATAACATATATCAATCAGGAAAAGCTAGGTTATGCTTCAATAACAATACAACTACAAAAAAGTAATAAAAATAAAACGTGTAATTAGGTCAACACAAACTTTATTTCTCACTCATATCCATCCAAGATAGGCTGACAGCGTGTCCCTGCTCTTCCTCACCAGGGACCTAAGTTGACAAAACAGCTCCATTTGAAGTACTACCTGTTGTAATGATATAAGGAAAGAAAGAGTATAGGCATCTCAGACTCGTTCTTAAAAATTACCTCCAGAAATTGCATATCTTATTCTGGTTGGGATTTCAGCAATCGCAGTAGAGCCACAGCAAAATCAAGTTGTGGCTCCCACATAGAGCAAAAATGAGATCTTATCCATACATCTCTATGGCTAGTCTTTCCCTGGGAAGTGGCCATTACTTTTCAGAGTAAATCACAGAATGGTGGCAAACTATGCAGCACAAGGATGAAAGAGAGCGCAGTGCTTAAAAAAACCACAGGCTTTATCTACCTAGATTATATCGGATATTACTTCATCTTTAAGCCTCAACATTTCTATTTCTATAAAAGGTGAATAATTGTGGTAGAGAATGGATAGTTGGTTTCCTTTGCACACATGGCCAGATTGCATTTCCTAGCCTCCACTGCAATAAAGTATAGTCACATGCCTGAATTCTGGCCAATGCAATGTAGATAAAGGGATAGATGGCTCTTCCAGAATCATGTGAAAACACCTGTACTATCATCAGCTTTTCTCTCCCCTCTTGTGTCAGATGATAAAGAGAACAGAGCAGACGACTTGGAGGCTGTGAAATTGTGGACCACAAATGGCAGGACACATGTATTAAACCGTTAGGTAAGATAAAAAACATCTACTATGTTAAGACAGTGAGATTTTGGAGGTCGTTACTTATAGCATTTAGTCTGACTAATGCTGACTGATGTATTCGTACATGAAGGTAGTTATAAAGAATAAATGCAAAAGTCATATGAAAATTCTTATCACTGTGTCCATATACAGCGAGTAGAAAACAACTACTAGCTATGAATATTATCATTATTCTGGTAATACCAGTTGATATGCCTGAATATTTTTTACTCTAGTCAATGTAAATTTGTGCAGGCACCATAAGTGACCAATAAATACATTTAAAACAAGAGAGACTCCAAAAGTCACTCTTAATATCACTGTCTTAATATCAAATACAAATGTTACCCAACAAAAAGCCCAATATGGCTTCTTTCTTCTTTTATAAAAATCCAATCCTTAAAAAATATTATTTCAGGGTAAAGGAGTACACACAGTCATTATTTAGAGAACACTGGCACAAATGTATATTGATTTTTAGGTTTTATAATGAAATTTGCTTGATGTGGTTTTCTTCACAAATGAAATGAACATTGATCTGCCTGATTGTATATTGACAATAAAATCATCCTTAGATACAGAAGCCTTTGTAGATACTGTCAAAGAAAGTTAGATATGATGAGCAGGCTCTTTTATAAGTTGACAATATTAGTTCTGACCCTAACTTTGATCTTTCCCTATTGTTTGGAAAGAGGAAGGAGGGGGATATTACTTTTCTTCCTCCTTACTTTACCTCAAAATCTGTTTCAATATCTCACTTTGGAAGAAGGAGAAGGGGAGAGGGCCCATAAAGGGAAAAAAGTAACATTTTTGGAGTTTATAACTATAAAATAAATACAGATGAAATATTCTCACCAGTGAATAAAAATAACTGCCTTCTAAGGAGCAGAGCTAGAATAGGAGGGTTTTTCTGAGTATTCATCACCTCCTACTATAAATGCAAAGTGATGAAATGTATTCAATTGTTTTGCATTTCCTCAAAATGAGACTTTCATCTCTCAGAATTGCTGATTAAGTGATTCTCTGGTTATTTGCATAGGATACACCATTTTAGCCACTTATTACATAAGTTTATTTAATAAGCCAATGCATCTGAAAGGAAAAAAACAACCACTGTTCTGCGAAACATATAGCCCTTTGCGCTATTCCTGTTTCAGTCCAGGTTTCTAGTATTATTCTTGGAAGAAGAATGGAGGAACTATGTTTTACAATTGCATAAACATGTGTGCCATTCATTACTCAATAGCTAGTATGTGCCTGAACTGTGCTAGCCTCTTGTAAACAAGACAGACATAATCCCTGAACTTTTGGAAGTTATAATATATTAAGAACTTGACCAACCTACATTTGAGGTTAAAGTGGGTTCAAGGAATATAAAAGTCTCCACAGTTCATGAGGCCTTGGTAGAAGTTTCTATTGGAAAAAAATACAACTTGGACTTTAAAATGGTCAAAGAATTATAAAATTAGGTTAGAAAAATTGGTTTAAATCAGTGATTATAATGCATTTCCAGTATTCTTTTATAATCCAAAAAAATTACAATAAAATTATATTTAGAAATTTATTTCTAGATATTTCTATTCTTTAAATTGAATCATTAATATCATTGATATGAGAGAAACCCAACTATGTATTTAAAACGTTTAAGTCTAGAATATAGGTTACCAGGAGATAGAATGGAAATAGAGAATGGTGAGTTGATGCTTAATCTGTGCAGAATTTAAAATTAGGTTGATTACAATAGTTTGGAAATGGACGAAGACAATGGTGGCATAGCGACATGAGTGTAAGTAACGGCGTTGAAGTGTGTGTGTGTGTGTGTGTGTGTGAACATAATTAAAGGGGAAATTTTGGGTCATACATGTTGTTAGAAGGAAAGTTAGTGTATAAAATGGAATCTATATAACACAGTGAACTCTGGGGTGGCTGAGGATTTTGGTTAGTGATACAAATATAAGATTGTTCTTTCAGGATCTATAACAAAGGTACATCATTAGTACAGGGTATTGACAGTGGGCTAATATATGGGAGGAAATGCACCTAAAGCATACTTCTATGGGATATGAATGTATTTTTGTTGCCATAGGTATGTTTTCTGGAAAGACAGAGGCCCACACGGTAGCTAACAAAATATTAAGCTATCATCCTGGGGAAGTCCTGCCACTTTCACAAATAAGATGGCAAAAATCTCTGGAATATATAAGCCTTGCCTAATAAAAAAACAGAGGCCAATATGTCGTGGCCTTAATCTTAATGACTGCACTTATGAACCTTATTCCTGCAAAAACAAAACAGCCTAATTATAATAAATGCCTAAGAGTTACCTCTTGAAAGCCTCCTTGTTACTCAAATGTGACTTCTCTCTAAGAAAAACTCTGCAAATAAACTCACTACCTTCTCCCCAATGTGGGACATGACTTCCAGGAATGAGCCTCCCTGGCATGAAGGAATTACTACAAGCATTAATCAGGGATGCATTTGGAAAAAGACCTTGACAAAAAGGGGACAATATTAAATGAAAACAGAGATTTTATGGCTAAGAGATTCCAAAGTGAGTCAGGAGGTCATTCAGGAGGTTACACATACACAGGTTTCAGGCATAATTCACAAACTGCCACAGTAAACAAAACCTCAAAGGTGCTCCCCAGGGCTCTAGGGACATCTGGACACCACAGGAAAACCACACAGCCTCATGAAATCAGTACACCCTCGGTGGGCCCTATTTAGGAATATATGAAAGTCTGTTTCCCCAATGTAACATAATTATACTTATTTATAATTCCCCTAATCATGATTTTTCTACTCCTTTTATTTGAACCTATAATTTTATAACTCCCCTAATCATGATTTTTCTACTCCTTTTATTTGGACCTATAATTTTCAATGTACCTGTTAAATATATATCTCAAAGACTTAAATCTTCAGATTGTTCACATGCCAGTTGAGCCCTGAAACCCAGCAGCATTGTAGCCAACTCCTACTCCCAGTTCTTTGGGCTTGCCCTGGACAACTAACAAAATGGTGATGATGGACAAAAGCCATCCCAAACACAAGGAGTATCTTCAACTGCCCCTCTCAGCCTGAAGCATTCAGAACAGACATCATCCCAAATCCCTCAAGATTGAGGAATGAACAAAGATAAGGGGAGTATAACTATGGACCAAAGCAGGTTTACTATTACTGTGGTTCTTCAAGAGCTACAAGGGTTGATATTCCTCTGACCAGGAGGATGTTTTATCCCATGTAGGGCTTTGTACCTGAAAGGAAAATAAATACCTGGGCATTTCTCTTTGTGCCTTAAATCTGAAAGGATAAAAAAGGTTAAAAAGTAATTGTTTCTTTCTTAGTTTAATATTATTTGTTTAAAAACTATGCTTATGAATTTTGAAGTCTGTGTTCACTTTTAAATGCCATCTAGAAATCCTACTTTGCTTAAACAATATAATAAGGAGAAACAAACAAAAGTACAAAAATCCAAGAAGAATCTGTGAAAAAATTCTACAATTACAAAGAAACAATTTAATTACCTAATTTCATGATCAAAAGAGAAGCCTGCTTTTATTTTTCTGTGTAGTTGATGTAGTCATTAAATGTGTATAACATAAAAGGAATTAATTCACCGTTAAGATGTGAAAACACTGGTAGCTTGAGAATGATTAAAGAGATATACACAATTTTTGCTGAGTAATGAATATGTTAAGAAATATGAATTTTATTTAACCTATTAAATTGAGTAGATCAAAGATTTTGAAAGTTAACCATTTCTTTTCTATACTTTCAAGTATTCACAAGTGCTTCTCATGTGCTATAATAAGGAATAAAAGCAAAACCTCAAATACAAGTTACAAAATTTAATAATTTAAACTTTAAATGTGTTACATTAATATGATGCATTTTTTAACAAATCAATTTTATTGATACATATTAATAAAGCATAAATCCACTCAAAGTAGACAATCAATGGTATTTCATGTAATCACATATTTGTGTATAATGATGCATTTTAAACATAAAGACTTAAAATATACATATACTTCCTTCATATTCATAATATACTGAGACCTTATGAGAGAAAAGGGAAGAAATTTGGAGAGATCTTGCTTTATATAGTAACTATAGATCTGGGTATGCAGACTGATTCTGTCCTTACTAGCTATGCAACTTTAGTCTTATGATTTGAACTGTGAGGTTTTCTGATTTTTATTTTTCAACTATATCAAGGAGTTATGCCCAATATCCTATCTATTGGCTTCTAGGAAAGGGAACTTACTTAAACTCCAGAAAGCTTTGTGATTGAATTTAATTGGAGGACATGGTATTGATTGGGCCATGTCTCCTATGGGTAAAGGATACAAAGGGGCTCAGAAGGTCAATGTACCTGGATATGCTGTGGTTTTTTCTCTCTTCTCTCTCCCAATGTAACCAACTGGGATAGTGAGCTGACTCAGGGCCTGATCCTTCGACAAAGGCAGAGGAATGTATCCTTTCAGGAAAGCACCTGAGCAGGCCAAACTGTACCATGATTACACTAATTAGCTTAGGAAAATGAATCATTCCAAAGGGCCATAATATTATACTGCAGCTCTACGTTGGCCAAAGCCCCAGGAAGAATAGGTTCTCTACTTTGCTTTCTTTTCCTTTCTTTATGCATTGATTTCTCTTAGAAATATCACAGGAAGGAAAGATATCTGGAACAAACAATTTGGATATTATTGACATGCAAGGCTATTATATCACCATAATAATAGCAATCCATTTCTCCATGTCCAACTGTAACACCTTGCATGGTATTTTGTACACAACGTGCATCAACAAAATGGTAAGCAATGATGTTTAGTCTCTCTAGAAGATAAGAACCAAATAGTCCTTTTGTAATCATTTAGTCCCAACCCCATCATGTTGTACACTGGAAAATGTTTAAAATGAGGATACAATCAATTAGTGATACCCCTTTGATCATAGATAGGAAAGAATTAACCACTAGTAAAATTAAGTTGTTTAGAAATAAATAAAGCCATTAAAATGAACAGGAGTGGTTAAAATGGTAAGTATTATGTCCCCATATAAATACCAATAAAATGTAATGCTAAACACTTTTATTTTTATATGAACAATTTTGGAGGGACTCCCACTAAAGTTACACTTGAGTCCTCACATGGGGAGAAAAACTGATGTAAGTGCCTTGTCTATGGTTAACTAATAAGCTCTAAGTCCTAGTCAATTATTTTATGAGAATGTACATAAAATGTATGCATATATTTTAAGATAAATTATGATTTTTATAAAAAAAGGTATGACCATTCCCAGGCTCCCAGGTTAATTAAGCATCTAAAAAAATGGGGAATAAACAGTATATTGGTGGTCAATTTTATTTAAAGTCCAAATTTCACCATTAAATAGCTTTATGACCTTGAATAAACTATTTAACTTCTCTAAACCTGCTCAGAGTCCACTGTGTTTATATTGTCCTATGCTTTATCTTTAATTTTTATTCTAGTAACTAATACAACCTAATAGTTCCTTTTTAAATCATGTTCACCTATATAATTCAGTGATGCTAATTACACTCACAATAATGTGCTACCATCACCACCATACATTTCCAAACCTTCACAATCAACCTCAATAGAAATTCTATACAAATTAAGCATCAACTCTCCATTCTCTAACTCCAAGCTATCCCCTGGTAATCTAGATTATAGATTCTATCTCTATGACTTTACTTACTATAATTAGTTCATATTCTTGAGATCATACAATATTTGTCCTTCTGTGTCTGGCTTACCTCAGTCAGCATGTTGTCCTCCAGGTGAATCCATACTATTGCATGCATCAGAACTTCACTACTTTTAACATCTGAATATTCCATTGTGTACATATATAACATTTTGTTTATCCATTCATCATTTGATTAGCACTTGGGTCACTTGCATCTTTTGGCAATTATGAATAATGCCGCTATGAACATCAGTATGCAAATATCACTTCAAGTCCCTACTCCCAATTCTTCTGGGTATATACCTAGTGATGGGATTGCAAGGTCCTATGGTAATTCTATACTTAACTTCCTGAGGAACTGCCAAACTGCCTTCCACAGCAGCTGTGCCACTTTACAAATCCACCTGCAATGAATGAATTTTCCTATTTCTCCACATCCTCTACAACACTTGTGGTTTTCTGGTTTTTACTTTTTTTAACAGTAGCCATTCTACAGGTGTGATTTCTCATTATGATTTTGATTTGCATTTCCCTAATAGCTGCTGAAGCAAGCATCTTTTTACATGCTTTTAAACCATTAGTATATCCTCTTTGGGAAAATGTCTATTCAAGTTTTTTGCCCATTTTTTTTTAATTCGGTTGTTTGTCTTTTTATCGTTGAACTGTAAATTTTCTTTATATACTCTGGGTATTAAACTCTTATCAGATATATGGCTTTCAAATATTTTCTTCCTTTGAGTAGTTCTGCCTTTTCACTTTCATGACAAAGTCTTTGGATGCACAAATTTTTTAAAATTTTGAGATGGTTCCATTTACCTGGAGTTACCTGGGGTTTATATTACACATCCTACATCTATAACTTACTAATTTGAAAACATACCAATCTAGCTTCATTAGCATACATGTTCTTTGCTCCTATATCCCACTGTTTCCCCTCTTTATGTTGTTTTCGTCCCACTTTACCAATTTATATTTTGCATGTCTATTATCAGGAAATATACCTTTTTCTTGTTCAATTGTATTTTGACTCTTATAAGAGTTAAAGAGTAGAGTTTTATATTAAGGCTACAGTATTATTGGGTTTTGCATTTACCCTTTTAGTTACCCTTACTGATAATTTTCACTTCTTCACACCACTCCAAGCCATACTCTCCTATATTTTCCTATCAACCTGAAGAATTCCCTTTAACAATTCTTGCAGGGAAGGTCTCTTGTTGCCAACCTCTCTGAGGTCCTATTCATCTGTGAATATTTCAAATTCACCCTCATTTTTGAAGGACAGTTTTATTAGATAAAAACTTCTTGGCTGGCAGTTCTTCTCTTTCAGTACCTTAAATATATCATACCATCACCTTCTCATCTCCATGGTTTCTGGTGAGAAATCAGCACTTAGTCTTGCTGAAGAGCTCTTATATGTGATGAATGGTTTTCTCTTGCTGCTTTCAGAATTCTCTCGTTACCTTTGGCATTTGACATTCTGATTAATATGTGTCTCAGAGTAGGTATATTAAGCCTTATTCCATTGGAGTATGTTGTACTTCTGAATGTAAATATTTATGTCTTTCATAAGAGTTGGGAAATTCCGGCCATTATATCTTCAAATATTCTGTCTGTACCTTTTTCCTTCTCTTTTCCTTCTGGGACACCCTTGACGCATATGTATGTACACTCATGCTATCACTCAAATCCCTGAGATAATGGTTCATTTATTGTCTTCATTTCTCTATCTGTTATTCTGAATGTATGACTTTGATTGTCCTGTATTCTAGTTCACTGATTCTTTCTTCTGCTTGTTCACATCTGTTTTATGCTGCTAGTATATTTTTAATCTCTATTATTGTGACTTTCATCCCCACAATTTCTTTTATGTTCCTTTTTATACGTTCAAATTCTTTTTTATGTTCACACATTGTCTTCTTAATATCCTTTATCTCTATATATATAATCCCTTCATTACCTTTAATGAATTTAGGGGATTTGTTTGAACTTCTCTGATTAGTTCTTCCAAATTCTGTGTCTCCTCTAAAGTTTTAATTTGTTCCCTTGACTGAGCCATATCTTCCTGCTTCTTAGTATGGCTTTTAATATTTTGCTGATGTCTAGGCATCTAATTATCTTGGTGAGTTAATTCCAAAGGTACCTTTCTCCCTCTTGTCTAGGGTTTTATTGTTTTTTGGATTTGTGTTAAGGCTCTTCTTTGATGTTTGGCCCAATTTATTCTAAACTTTTAGAATAGCCTGTGTTTACTAATCAGACTTTCTCAACTCTTCTTCATCTGATTCTTGCTCTGGTTATGCAGTACACTTTTTTATATTGAACTTTTTATTAACTATTTCATCTCCGGAGAAAATTTCCTTTCCCTGTTTCTCTGGAAATCTTGATCTGTTATGTTTGTTTTTGTGCAAAATTTTCTCCCCAGCTCCTATGATTTGAAAAGTTATCTCTCTCTCTTAATGCCCCCATTTTACTTACTTAAATCTTTTCAGTTCTGGGACCCCACCCCCACCCCCATCTTAAAGCAGTTCATTTTTAACTCCCTCCCCTTTTCCTCTATTTGGCTTTTCTACCTCTGGCTTCTTCCCTGACAGGGTATCCTGCTCCATGGAGCCAGACTGGATCACTCCAGAAAAGTCAGTTTTGTTTTTAGGTGGTCCAATTAACAGAAACTGTTAATGTATTGAATGAGTGAAGCACTTTGCAGCCATAGTTTTACTGAGGTATTTCTCTCTTTTTCCCCCTTCCTGGGGGCTCTTTTTTATGCAGCACTCCCTGGAAGCTTGTGTTCTGCTCTGGGTCTCTATGGACTTGAGCCATTGTGCCTGGATATGCAAGGGGTTCTTTTACTGAGGTTCCAGGTATGAGGTGGGAGGGATCTGGGCCACTGTCTCTGAGCCACTCCACTTCCCAAGCTACATGGAACCAAATGAAGGAGAGGGAGTGGTCAGGCAGTAATGGGAGGGAAATATCCTACCTATTTTCCTTTTTATTTGATTCATTGTTTGTGGAGTTCTTCACCAATCTCTACCATCCTCCAGAGTTCTAAGAAAGTTGGATTTGTCCTTTTATTTGCTGCATCTCTGGGGAGGTTTTTTTCAGGGGATGTTTTATATTGCCATTTTGATAGCATCACTCAACCCTTTCTAGTTTTAATATTCCACTATCTAAGCTGAATCTCATGATAAATGGCTTGCCCAAGGTCACAAAGTTATTTAGTAACAATTATAATAATATTAGAACAAGTACTTCTAATTCCCATCTCCATTATTTTCCCACTGAAAGCTTAAGGAACAGCATATTAAACTGATCATACTGTTGCTTTACATAAGAAATAGGCTTGAAGTCAGGGGACCATGAAAAATACACCCTGTTTTTCTTCAAACAGAAAATATCTCTTCAAAATGAAGAATTGCTTAATAGCTACACACGGTAGGAGAAGAAACAGAAGGTGCTCTTTGAGGTACAAAAATCATATTTCATTCAAAAATCAAAAGAACAATGCCTGCAGTAAGGTCTGGTTCTAATAAGTGACTCTACTAAATAACTCAAAAGCTCTGTCCTTCTAGTTGAAGATACTGAAAATAGCCACCCCTGTCAGACTTAAGCCACTTTAACATATTTTATTTTATATATAGCAGAAAGTATAGTGAAGATTGAGAAGGACTGAGTACAGATTTTTTTTTCATGAACAAAATCATGCATTAAGTCACTTTGAGCACATTATCACAAATCTGGCTTACAGTCTATCTAATAGAATGTATCATACAATGTCTGGACAAAGAGAGAGAAGCCTGAAATGTTTAAGTGGAAAGACTAACTATGATGATTTGAAGCTGCATGGACTCCAGAAAAGTATGTTCTTAAAGCTATTCCATTCCTGTGGGTGTAAGCCTATTTGAAGTAGGGCCTTGTGATTAAGTTACTTCACTTAAGTCGTGGCCCAGGATATATCTTAATCCTCTTACTGGAATCATTTATAAATAGGATGAATACAGAGCAAAAAAGAGAGAGAAAGCCACATAAGCATGAAGCTGAAAGCAACAAAACCCAAAAGAGAAGGGAGAGACAAGCAGATACCGCCATGTGCCTTGTATGTGACAGAGGAGTCCACGATCTCTTGCAGCTGGTTTTTGGGGAGAAAGCATGGCCTGATGATACCTTGATTTGGACATTTTTCTTAGCCTCAAAATTGTAAGCTTGTAAGTTAATAAATGCCCATTGTAAAAGCCAACCCATTTCTGGTATATTGCATTTTGGCTGCCTAGCAAACTAGAACACTAACATATATAAAATTAATTCTCCTTTCCTCTCCAGCAATATATCACTGCTGAAGGACTCTCAAAGCTTTAAATTCTGAGGTCACCTCCTACCACTTCATCCTTGAGTACACTTGGCTGGACTTGGTCATCAAATCACTCATTCTAGGTAAGTGGCTCTTTAGAAATGAAAGAAATCTTTTGAGTACTGGTTATTTTTAGGAATAGTTTGACAGATGTTTAAATAGTCAATGACTGGAGGAAGAAAGTTCCTGGATGTAATTAGCATCTTTGCTAATTCTCTGCATTTTCAGTTCTGCATTTTAATTTGCCTCTTGTTTATTTGAACTGTTGATTAAGTTATTCTCTGCCAACTAATGTATGCATTCACCTAGCCATTGATTATTTCAAATGACTGCCTTGAATATTTACTGCTGGTTAAATATTTTAAACCTCTACCAACTTTATCTTGTACCCAATTAAGAACTCATTGAGGCAGTTTTTTTCCAACCTCTCTTTAATTGTAGAGAATATACTTGAAGCTAATTACAAGGTAAGACTTATGTGTCCCCCTCATTTTGAGATATAACTTCCAGGAGGACAGGAACCCTGTCCTGTGGGAAGTTACTAACAAGAGCACAGTACAGAGTGCAGACTGGGGTAGGTGCTCAGGGATAGAGATGGAAAGAATGGAGACCTGGCTTCTCTCTTCATGCCTCTGCTCTCTCTCCAGCTTCTTTAATTAGTTCACTTGTCATTTCTCAGAGGAAAAAGGTAGCATGATTCCCTTTAAATCTCATATTCTTCCACACACTTACTTTCTCTTAAAAATAAAAGTTTATTTTGCAACTCATTTCCAATGAATTTTATAATCAGTCTTTCCGCAATAGAATTTAAAATTATGGCTGTAGTGGAGACAAAAGAAATCTTGAAGCAAAACTGTTCATTTCTTCTCTGTTGCCACATTCAAATGCATCACATTCATTCAGGATTAGAAGATATTCTAATTTTAGTAAACTGCAGGAATTTGTTATCGTTACCCAAATAGACATTGTAAAATTCAGGCACTGATAATATTCAGAATAAAAAGCATTTACAACTCTCATTCTGCTTTCAATATATTATTTCAGCTGATCCTCACAACCACCCTGTGAGGTGGGTATAACAGATATATTTCAGGATTTTTCAACCTTGGAAAATTAACATTTGGGGTCAGATAATTCTTTGTTGGGTAGGGCTATTAAGCAGCAGCCCTGGTCTCATTAGATGCCAATAAACACCATTCCCCCACCTCCCACCACAGTTATCACAACCAAAAAAAATGTCTCCAGATATTGTCAAATGTCTCTGGGGACAAAAGATGCAAAAATCTCTATTTAAGAGCAACTGATATATCTATAATTCTGAATTTATGAGGAGCCTGGTGCTAGATTTAAGTAACTTGCCCAAGTTTATAAAGACTTTGATTCCTCTCTTTACTTAATTCCCAAGCCATCAGTAAATATTTAACTGTATTTCAAACATATCCCAAGGCCATCTACACATCTCCATCTCTGCTACCACCACCTAGACTAATGAACGACTCCTTGCTCATGAGAGTGCATTAACTTCCAATCTAGGATCCCTCCTACATCTCTCCCCCTCCAAAATCCGTTCTCTACATATTATTAGCAATATATATTTTTTTAAATCACATGGTACTATCAGGGCACTTATTACCTCCAATGCTGTTCTACTGGACTTAGAATAAAATTGATACCCCTCATCCTGCAAACCCTATACAGTCCACTGGTCACAATGACCTCCTTTTCTTTCCTAGAAAATGACAAGTTCATTTGTACCTTGGAGTTTCTACATAAGCTCTTCCCTCTGCCATGAATGTCCTTTCCCTGACCTTCATGGTCAGTTCCATCAGCTCTCAGCTAACTACCTAATCTAATGTAACAACTTACACATTTCCTATTTTAATTATCTGCATACCATTTACTTGACATTTTGCCTTGATTATATACATGGTAGGTTACTTATTTTCTGTCTCCCCTACAGAGTGCAAACTGAAGAAGCACAGGGATCTCTAATCTACATCTTACTATTTAATTCACTGCTATATTCCCAGTCTGGCACATAGTTGGACTCAATTAATGTCTGTTGAGTAAAAATATTAATAAATGATTAATAACTCATATCAGAATCAGAATCCAGATGGCACTTTCTTTTTTTTTTTTTTAAAGATTTTATTTATTTATTCCTTTATCCCCCCCTTGCCGCCTGTGCTCGCTGGGTCAGCTAACCACGCCGCTAGGGCGGGCTTGCCTTCACCAGGAGGCCCCGGGAACCGAACCCCGGGCCTCCCATATGGTAAACGGGAGCCCTACTGATTGAGCCACAGCCGCTTCCCAGATGGCACTTTCTATTCTATTAAAAAATCAAAGTTATTGATTCGCACAAAAATATTTATAAATAGCAATACGGTAGAGACAGGAGGTTAGACGGTAAGGATACGGTAGAGACAGGAGGTTAGACGGTAAGGCAGTCTGCAGTAAAAACTTTGCAATCTATGGGTCTCACACATACATACGCATTTTTTAAAAAGCACATGCAAGAAAATACCAAAATAGTGGTATGGAGAAGAGAAAGGAAGATCATAGAGGCCTTCGTTTAGGAGGTTAGCAAAGCTACATCGTGAGTAAGGCATAGGTCAATATCTCTTGCAGCTAACTGCAGGGTGTCAACAATTTGGCCTTTAGGAAGTCTGGATTAATAATGCCAAGAGAGGAAGGAACTATTAGCTAGAAACTATGAGCTAATTACACTGCGTATATGTTTGCTGTAGGTATTCTGACATCTCTTGGCTATGGGCTGCATGCAGAGACATTCATTTCTTGCCTGTGTGAAATGGTGATTCAGCTTCCCCAGTCATTTCTTTGTGTGTCTGCTCAGAACAAAAGCTGTCATCTGTGTTGTCATTAATGTGGCCCTTGGCTAGGATATTGGAGCTGCCACTGAATGAGATAAGAACATAAAACTAGTATCTTTTGTGATCAGCATAATTTAAGAACCTGGGATCTGTGACAATAATGACTAAAGTGATAAGAGCTGGTTTTCAAATAAAGTGTAATGGGCAGACTGAAAAAGAAATAGGTTTGAAAATGAAACTCAAAATGAAGCAAATTAAGTCTCAAGTATATTCTGTACAAGTCCCTGATGATTGGGGGATGTAGGGAGAGTGGAAGTAGGAAGAAAATTATTTTATTCTTTTGACTGTACTTTCTTTTTTTCTGATTCCATGCAAATTCAAGTTCCAAAGTTAGTTATAAATGTGGATATTTGGAAATGAATATCTTCTGGGTTCTTAATTATAGCAATCATTTTTTATTCTGATATGATATAACCTTGTATGGTTTCACATCCATAAATAAAACGATGGTGGCATTTTGTAAAAACCATCATGATACAAATAATTTTTATACTCTGCATATACTGACTAAATCAAAACAGCATAATATCAACTTGAAATCTGACACCAGTTTGAACTCTAGGCGATATTCTGTTCAAACATTAAAACAACTCATCCAAGTGAACTATTTATTTTGCTGTAACATCAGAAGATAGATAGATAGATAGATAGATAGATAGATAGATAGATAGATAGATAGATAGAT